>CM057097.1:27376499-27636499 GCA_029959045.1 Taenioides sp. WSHXM2023 | reverse complement strand
TCCTGAATAGGTGCGACTCTCCACAGATCTGAACTGTAATACAACGTGGTGCTGTAACCTGCTTGTTTCTCTCGTGATGGACAGGTCTAATCTATACTGTGGAACATTCTAGACAAAGCAATAACATTTCTACATATTCTTACTACAAACAGTAAAAAAAACTGCTCTTGCTCTCCACACTAAGTCACTCCCCCTTCAGAGCGCTAACACAACACAGCCAGCATGCATCCTGCTAATGAAACTGCTGCACATCGCATCAGGTTTGTGAAGATGTAGTGTAGTTTTTTTGTATCCTGCTTTTGTAAATGTATTTATTTATTGGACAGAATCGTACAGCCAAAGTCGAGAGGTACAGAGGGTTCGAATAGGGCCCGGGAGAGATCACTAATTACTCAAGCATGCATGAATGACAACTAAAACCTCTTCAGGCGTGTTTTTGATGAGGGAACAACGTTATAACACGGTAGGAAACTCCAAAAGTCGATTTTCCCAACCGCTACACCACACTGAGTCTCAGATCTAAAGTCCTGCTGGTTATGATAATGGATCTCAGGTAGTTGACAAAACTAATTCGCAAACAACTACTGGAAACACTGGAAAGCAAAACAGCGGAGAAGATTGAGGACGGTTAGTGGTATGTAGAAAGGACGACAGGTTAAAGATGCACTATGTGACTTTTCTGAAGGTCTGTCACCTGCTTGTCAACAGACTCGATACTCAATACTGATTCCGATACCACAATGATAATAAAAAACACCCTTTATTTAGACAATAGAATGGGATTTCAAAACAAAACTGTTACTGAAAACTATCGCATCATGACATCACAAGGTGAAACGGAGCATTTTGAGCTTTGGGGATAGACAGATTAATAATAAAGTGTTACTCAAACGTGTGAATGAAACAAAACACAACTCCGGGTATGTTTTTGATGAGGTTACGACATTTTTGGTGTGGACGCTGTAGAGGGCTGAGGTCAGACAGTTTTTTGACCGTGCGAACTCAATGTATTGTGGAATCTTAAATTGTGGAACCTGTATCTTTATTTAAACCCAATAAACAATGTTCTGTAAGTTTGGACATTAGTTATTAGTCACATTAGTCAAGATAAAGCCATGTCCTCACAGCTATAGTGGCAAACTGCGGAGTTAAACTGTCACTACACTAAAACAGATCAGAAATAAGCATAATATAGAATAGAACAGAATGTGATTTTCAGCATTAAATCGTAGTACTTTCTTTTATATTACCCTGCGGTCTTATATCTAATACTTGTCTAATAATCCTTCTTTCACCATACTGAGTACAGGATCCAGTCAGGTCTCAGGTAGTTGACAATACTAATCAGTAAACGGCTCTTTCGGTGTAAAATCACTTCCACGATCAGAGCTTTCTTTGGAATAGACAACACCTCTTTATAGTGAAAGTTCACAACTCAAAACGTCACAGAGATCACTGCTTTTTTTAACAGTTTTTCGCAGTAACAAAACACTAACATTAACGGTCGCTCTCTGATAATATTCGATAATAAATAATAATGCATTCGTTTTATAAGTTGGTTTACAATTTCGTGCATTATTTAAAGCGTCTATATTACACTATTTTCTGAAAAACAGCCCTGGAGTTGTGTTTTGTTTAATTTACACATGTTTTAACACACAAACTCTGCATATTCACGCTGAGTTCGTCTCTCAAACAGAAAATAATAATAATAATACATTTTATTTGAAAGCGCCTTTCAGGACACCCAAGGACACTGTACAAGACAAAGTTAAAAACACATATTTACAGATACAAAACTGGATGATGGTGAGAGTGACTGTTAGGTGGTGTAGGATTGTGTGAACAGGTGGGTTCTGAGTCTGGATTTGAAATGTGGAAGAGAGTCAATGTTGCGGAGGTCAGGAGGGAGAGAGTTCCAAAGCTGGGGAGCAGAGCGGCTGAAGGCTCTGCCCCCCATGGTGATGAGACGGGCAGAGGGGACAGAGAGCTGGAGAGAGGAGGAGGAGCGGAGGGAGCGAGAGGGAATGGAGATGTGGAGGAGGTCGGAGATGTAAGGTGGGGCCAGGTTATGGATAGCTTTGAAGGTGGTGAGGAGGATTTTGAAGTGGATTCTCTGTTTCATGGGAAGCCAGTGTAGTTCTTGGAGGATGGGGGTGATGTGGTGGAAAGATGGGGTCCTGGTGATGATGCGGGCTGCGGAGTTTTGGAGAAGCTGCAGTTTCTGGAGGGATTTGTTGGGGAGACCATAGAGGAGGGAGTTACAGTAATCAATCCGGTCGAGGATGACACCCAGACTCTTGACCTGAGGGGAAGGAAGGACAGTGGAATCATGGATGGAGATGGAGAAGCTGTTGGATTTGGAGATAGTAGAGGGGGTGCCTACTAGGAGGACTTCAGTTTTTGAACTGTTAAGTTGGAGAAAGTTGGAGGAGAACCAGGAATGAATTTCCTGTAAACAGAGGGTAAGAGAGGTTGGAGGGAGAGATGAGGAAGGTTTGGTGGAGATGTAGAGCTGGGTGTCATCCGCGTAACAGTGAAAGTGAATATTGTGTTTATGGAACAGAAGACCAAGGGGGAGAATATAGATGATGAAGAGAAGGGGACCTAGGACAGAGCCTTGGGGAACACCAGCAGAGACAGGGAGAGTGTTGGATTTGTAGGATTTGAGATGAATGAATTGACTGCGATCAGAGAGATATGAGGTGAACCAGGAGAGAGGAGTGTGGGAAATACCAATGGATTGAAGTCTGTGAATGAGAATATTGTGGGAGATGGTGTCGAAGGCAGCTGTTAAATCAAGGAGGATGAGAATAGTGAGTAAACCGGAGTCAGCGGCTAGAAGGAGGTCATTGGTGATTTTGAGAAGTGCTGTTTCTGTGCTATGGAGTGGGCGGAAACCGGATTGAAACTGTTCATAAATGTTGTTAGTGGCAAGATGGGTGTGGAGTTGAGAAGCAACAGTTTTTTCAAGAATTTTGGAGATGAAGGGCAGGTTGGAAATAGGACAAAGATTATTGAAATTATTAGGATCTAGACCAGGTTTTTTCAGAATAGGGGTAACAGAAGCAGTTTTGAGAGATGAAGGAACCGAACCAGAAATCAGGGAGGAGTGAATGATGTTAGTGATGAAGGGGGCAAGAGAAGAGAGACAGGATTTAACAAGAGCTGTAGGAATAGGGTCAAGTTGGGAGGTAGAGGGTTTGGAGTTAAGAATGAGCTCAGAGACAGCTAAAACAGAGGGAAGAGAAAAGCTTGAAAATGTTGTTGAAAAGCGGGGAGAGAAGGTGTCCACTCCAGAAACTGCAGCTCCACTGGTCAGGTGTTGATGAATGGTTGTGATCTTGGAGACAAAAAATGACATTAGTGAGTTACAGAAATCAGAGGAAAACAGGTGATTGGGGAGAGAGTCAGGGGGTTTTGTTATGTTGGAGAGAAGTGAGAAAAGGGTCCTAGAGTTGTGTTTGTTGGAGTGAATGAGGCCGGAGTAGTAGGTGGATTTGGCAGTGGAAATTGAGTCTTTGTAGTGTTGAATGTGGTTATTGTACATGTCCATGTGTATTGTAAGTCCAGTTTTGTTTTTAAGTCGTTCCAGTTGTCGTCCTTTGGCTTTGAGTTGCCGTAGTGCGGGAGTGAACCAGGGTGCGGAGCGGGAGAAGGAGACTGATCTTGTTTTGAGGGGAGCGTGAGTGTCCAGAAGTGTATGTAGGTTGTTGTTGTAGTGAGAAATCAGGTCATCAGGTGGAGTGTTCGGATCTGTACTGGGGAAGTTATTAATGTCAGAAGAAAAAGTATTGATGTTAATGTCCTTTATCTTACGGAATGATATGGTGCGGGGGAGGAGGAGTTTGGATAGTGTGAGTTTGAGACTGAAGGTGATGAGCATATGGTCAGTGAATGGGAGAGTGTGAGGTGTGCAGTCAGTGGGAATGAAACCAGAGCAACATACTAAGTCCAGAGTGTGACCTTTGCAGTGAGTGGGAAAGTGAATGTATTGTTGTAAACACTCTGTTCCATCTTTTCTAGATTGTGATGTCATCAAAATTGGTACCTACACCTGGACTAGACCAGGACTAGACCAGGACTAAACCAAGACAAGAACAGAATCAAACCAAATCAGCACTAAAATTCAAACATGTATGGACAAGTAATTTCCTCCTTAAAACGGCGATACCTGTCCGGATTTAGTCCAGGTTTAATCGTTAACTTTCTTATTCCTGGTTTAGTCCTGGTTTAGCCCTGGTTTAGCCCTGATTAGGTTTGGTTCTATTTTGTCATGTGGTAATACAGGAAGTGCTCCACTGTGTTTTTAAACTCCACACACCTTCACAAGAATCATTTGGGTAATTTCAGGTCTGGAATTCCCCATCTATTATCACAAAAGGTAAAAGGAGCTGTTAACTTGAAAACTACCACTACATGACATCACAAGGTGGAACAGAGCATTTTGAGCTTTGGAGACACTGACAGACAAATAATAAAAAATTACTCAAACGTGTGAATGAAACAAAACAACTTCAGGTAGGTTTGTAATGAGGAAACAACAGATTTTTGAAAAAGAGCGTAATATAGATCCTTTAATCGTCATTTTTCGTCATTTCTCAGCTCGTATAAACAGCTCTCGCTCCACTGGGCTGAACAGTCTCCAGTCAGGCTCACATTCTTGTGCATGTCCCGACCTGTTTGTATCACTGCCCTGACTGCAGAACACGCCACGCTGCATTACCCGGAAAGAGGAACTGCACTCGGATTTATCGCACCGACTATGAAGAACCAGGATTCTGATAAGGAAAAGCAGAAGGCGAGGACAGCCCCTGCAGTTCTGAAATACAATTTCCCCCATGTACAGATAAATTGTATAAGCAGCTCTTGAGGTTAAAATAGTCTGCTGTGTTTTCTTGTCTAGTAATCAGGAAGTACAGTGTTAGCATGGTAGTTGTTTTAGCTTTACTGTGATGTCAAAACTTCGCTTTGGTCTATAAAAGTTGGGAAAAGTGCTTATAAATGCATCCTGGTGAATAATTAGGATGCTTTAAATCTGGTCTAGTCATCATTTAGTACTGGATTAGTCCTGATTTAGACATCAAAATTGGTACCTAAACCTGGACTAGACCAAGACTAACCCAAGACTAGAACAGGACCAAACCAAATCGGCATTAAGATTCAAACAAGTATGGACAAGTATGAATACACCCTTAATCCTCCTGGTTTAGTCCTGGTTTAGCCCTAGTTTTGCCCTGGTTTAACCCTGGTTTAATCACGATTTAGTCTTAGTTTAGACTTAGTTTAGTCCTAATTTCCTCCTTAAAACTGCTTTACCTGTCCAAGTTTAGTCTAGGTTTAGTCCAGGTTTAGTTCTCAACTTTCCTATTTCTGGTTTAATCTTAATTTAGTCCTGTTTAGTCCTGTTTAGGTCCTGGTATAGTCCTGATTTGGTCCTCCTTAATGACCGGTCTAGTTGTGGTCTAGTCCTGGTTTGGCCCAGGTTTAGTCGCGGTTTAGTCCCAGTTTAGCCCTGATTCAGTCCTCTTTAATTTCTTAGAATTGTTTAGTCCCAGTTTAGTCCCAGTTTAGTTCTGGTTTAGTCCTGGTTTTGCTGGTATAGCTCTGGTTTACTCCTAATTTCCTCCTTAAAACCACTGTACTTGATTTTTACAGTTTTAAAAACATGAAAAACAGACCCAGTTCATTTCAAACCGTTTGCAGTGGTCCATTCAGAGCGTCCTAAGTACTCACCATGATGAGTTTATAAGTGCTATTCTCATATTAAAGAAGTGATTTACACGTCCAGCTTCATATGGAGAACGGGAAGTCCAGAGGAGTTTACACAGAGGACTGAGCACACAGATAAAACAGGAGGAACTGGACTTACACAATCACAAAATGTGGAGAAACCCTGTCAAACACAAGGCCGAGACACTCCATTCATAACAAAGACATAAGGAGTTTACAGACCTTTTAAAGCACTGGGTTACAGTTGGAGATTTGACAAAACGCAAATATTTACACGTGAATGCTCCTAGTAACACGCACAAACCTGAACTGATGTGACAAAAACAAAATATATATTGTGATTCTTATCTACTTTATCACTTTTCTGGTGGCGACAGCAGAAGCATGTTTTTTTTTGTTTGTTTAAGGCCTCAATAAATAAAAATAATACAAAATACTTTTACTTTTAAGTTCTGCTGAGACTACAGAACAAATGTAAACAAAGACTTTGAACGTGATTTCTTTAGTGCTGTTGTAGTCCCAGTTTAGTCCCGATTTAGTCCTTAACTTTCTCAGACTTGGTTTAGTCCTGGTTTAGTTCCACTATAGCCCTGATTCAATCACCCTTAACTTTCTTAATCCTGGTTTAGCCTCGGTCTAGTCCTTAGTCCTCTCCACAGATCTGACCTGTACCTTGGTTTGCTTTGGTCTCCATGAAGATAGAAAGGTTTAATGCCATACTGTGAAACATTCCAGACAAAGCAATAACACCCCCATGGAGAAAAGCATTTGACGGACCCTCCACCAGAAAAGTTACACAATGCATCTTTAACAGACAAATCCATTATTTAGATCAGAATCAGCTGAGTGGTGTTTGTGTGTGGACGCCTTGATGGTTTGAGAGGAGAGAAACCGCTGTCCTTTTTCTGACATTTGGACGAGAAGAAAAGACAAAACCTGCTCTGATGACTCAACCTTCAGATGGAGACATTTGTGGCATAAACAATAAAAACACGGATCTCAACCCTGCAATTTAAGAGGCGTCTTTAAAAGGCGCTGTACGTGATGTTTACGTCTTAAAAACGTGAAAAACAGAACTAGTTTATTTGAAACGGTTTGCAGTGGTCCAAACTTATTCCTCACCTTACCTTATGCATTCAGAGGGTCTTAATTACTCACCGTAATGAGTTTATAAGCGCTTTTTGACAACTTTCAGAGGCCAGAACAGTAATGCAACAACAATAACAACAACTAGCATGCTATCTGCGCAATTCCTGATTCATTGACCAAAGAAAGCTTTATAATTATATGTACACAGGACTTTTTTTGACCTCAAGAGCAGCTTATACAGCAATATTAGGGATGTACCGATCTTTTCAGTTCTGAGACTGATTCTGTACTATATATAGCTCTAAGTATCTGCCGATATTAACCGATACCAGAGCAGAAACTAAAAACATTTATTTTCTTAAAAATAAGAGAACTGATGCATGAGTATTTATAACTTTGTATAAATAAAGGTTCAAACATTCTGAGATTGTAAATTGCCGCGTTTACGTGAGAGCTTTAATTCTGATTAAAAATTAATTCCAGTTTTAAAAAGACCATGTAAACACTTGATTCCTAATGAAAATGATTATTCGGAATTAAACTTAATTCCGAATTAAGTGAGTGGTTTATTCTGATTTTAAAGCCGAATTAATTTACTCCTTGATCAGATAAACGTTTTTGTGTTTAAAAATAATTCTGGTCGTTCGGCGCTCGTTGGGTCGTTCTTCTGACACGATGACGCTCTGCGAGATGGCGCCCGGCGCAAACGTTGGTCTCAAGCTGAAACAATTTTTTTAATAAGTTTGCTGGAAAAAAACTACAAATAATGAAAAGAGTGGATGGCAGAAAAAATAAAAACACTAACCAAACCGAGATGACAAAAAGCCGGTAGCAGTTGAAGTGTGCGTTTTCTTCCGGTCGACGTAAATCCGTTCGTGTCCCTGTCCAATCAGAACCCTTCCCGACCCCCAGACGTTGAGCAGAATTAAATAAAACTGATTTAACGTGTTTTCCGTGTAAACCTCAATTTGGAATTATTATTTCCATGTAAACTCCAAGGAGAATAATTGAATTCTGAACTATTTCATTTGGAACAATTAATTTGGAATTAAAAAACGTCATGTAAACGTAACCGTGTTTGCTTTTTCCTCAGATTTTTGTTAAAGCTTGAATTAAACAACTTTGCAAGTGCAGTCCTGCATTTTAGATCCTCTTTCTGCTCCAAACGTGACAAAAACATTGCCTTTAGTGAACCAACAGAGCAACTAGATGATCTGAACAAATTTTGATAAATATAGGCCATAATATAGGCTAAATCTGCACCAAGTTAACACCAAACCCCTTCCCATTATCCAGTATTATCCTGGGTAATGGCCAACTGAAGTGCAGCAAGTTTATTAAGCTGCATTCATCTCCATTACAGGCTGCTGCCCTCCTCCTGATAACGCACTCTTACTGCAGTCTTATTACTCTCCCACATCTAACAGTTTGACACGCACAGCCTCCTACACGTTTCTTTAGTGCAGTGATTCTACAGAGAGAAGTGATCGATAAAACAAATACAGCCACAGCCACAGCAATAAAACTAATACAAACAGGGTTCAGTAGCAAATCCCACAGGCACCAGGAACACCAGGAACACCAGGAACACCAGGAACACCAGGAACACCGAGCAAAACTGAGCTCCGGGGGACTGACCCGATGTGATCAAAGTAGGAGGCAGACTAAAAACAAAAATGTAAATTTATTAAAGTAGACTTCCATTGTTTAGTTACTCAACAACACCGTACACCCAACGGCACAGAAGTCTCTCCCCCTAATTGACTAAAACAGGCAGCACACTCCCCAGGAAGGACCTCCCCCTACTAAGTGTCATTTCCTTAAACAGGTAACGATTTACAGGTATCGTTCAGCCTTTTCCGTTTACATGGGCCTAAGTTCCTTTTTAAATCAAAGTGTTCAACATATTCTAAACACTAAAATAATTAACCCAAACACACAAAAACAATAAACCAAAAAGGAACCAAAACCAATTCTCCCCTCCACATGGTCTGGCCCAAAACCTCCCCCAGAGGCTATAAATATGGCCGTCCTCGGACACGCCCCCTCGTTCGTCTCCAGACCCTGTGGAGGAACAGGTAAGTAGGTGGATGTATGATGTAACTGAAATGAATCGCCAAATAAAGTATATTTAAAGTCACAATGTGTTATGTGATAATTTAACAAAACAAGAACCCAGAATTACAGTAGGATATGGTAATGAATTAACTAATGTGTGAAACTGTGTGAAACAAATTAATGTTAATTTAAAGGGACACATTTGACAGTTGCGCAACAGCATCGTGTACAAACTACAGCCTGTATAAAGAGGTGGACCAAGAGTTTGACGTCCCCATAGTGTTCGGCTCCAGTCAAATGAAGCTCACGATGTTCACGGTTACAGAGGTGAATCTGGAGTTTTATATTAGAAATGGGAGTTAACGGACAAAATAAAAACACCAGGATCAAGTAGACCGGGTTAATACGAACATTTGAAGACCAAATGACCAAAATGAAAATCACCGCAGCAGTTAAAGAGAGGGCTACAATTTTTCAATGTAAAGACAATTGGAAACAGTCGTTGGAGCTGGTAGCGCGCCCATGTCACTTCTTATTTGGAATTAGCCATGTCCATTTAAACGGTCTATGGTCTGAATGTCCAAGTGCAAAAATTAAGAGACCGAGAAAGTGAATAAGTGGCTAATATTTATCTGCAGACCAAAAAAATGGGATGAGCTGTGGATGAACAGTTATTACCAATGGCTAATTCAAGTATTAAACATTTTAAAGCCACCATGTGTAACCTTTTAGCCAAAAATAGACTAAAATAATAACAGCTTATTTATGTTTGGCTGTGTTTAATGGACTGAAAAACATGCACTGTGAGCGAGCTTGCATCTCCATAAACTTGACTCATATTACTGATTTAAATTTGTTATAATAATATTTCAAAGTAACTTATTTCCGAAGTATGCTTTTAACTTTCTGTTTCTATGGAATCATATAGGTGATGTGCCCCTTATAGAAAGTTACATACTGTAGCTTTAACGGCGTGTTGACAGTTTTTTTCTTAGAATAACTCGCTTGTTGTTATCTTACTGACCAAAAACAGTCAGACAGGGAGAGTTCATGTTTTCTATATATAACCTGCATAGTCCCACTGAGTATTAGAGTCACGTTTTCATGACGGGATGTTATTGACCTTGCTGAGTACTGAAGCGAAACCTACGCAGAAACAGAGAGAACATGCAAATTCCACACGCAGAAAGGCCCCACTCGGTCAGAATTTAACCAGGACCTGACCTTCCTGGAACTTAGAGATTAATTTTGTTATTTTAAATGCAAAACAACAAATGAAACTGTAGCTCAAACTTTCTGTAACAAAAACAGTCAACAGTCTCGCAGTCAAACCTGCTACTTTTGCATTTCAACCAATCACTTCTGAAGCCATTTAAGCATTCTCTCCTCTCTAATCTGCCCTGTTTCCACCGCAGCAGCAGACCCATTAGCCTCTTCAGACTCTCAATCTCCTCCCTTTACCACCACCTCACTATGTTTACATGCACAAAGAACTCCAAATTCAAACTTTCCCCAAAGCCTGTCAGGCCGCTTTTACCGTATTCTAATTTGGCACTAACCCTAATCATTTACAGTTATAATTGCTGAGTTATTTCTACTCAAGTTACTTCCTCTCTGCCGCACAGATAAACACATTAAAGCTCTGGCCGGTTTTACTTTCACTTTAATGTAACAGACCAAAACAATGAAACGGCATGTGCTCGTGTGCAGTGGAGGGACTGGAGTTTGTCGTCTCTGTTGATCTAAAATAACTTCACTAGCAAGAACCGCGCCACAACGACGAAATACGATAACGATATTTATTGGCGATGGATAGATGTGATGGCTGGGAGGAGACTCGGGATGGGGGCTCTGGCTCAGGGGGTCAGCCCGGCCGATTCGATGAGGTCTTCGGGGTGAGGGATGAACAAGAGACCTGGGTGGAAGGGGGGGGGGGGGGGGGTTGAGAGAGCGGAGACATACGGTGTTGTCGGGATAGCCCTGTATAAACAAGGCTTCTGGGTAACTGAAGGTGTGGTTGATTCGAGGGTTGAGGCGTGGTCCTGCTCCTGAATCTCAGTCAGTCATATTAACTCCACTTATTACGCCGAGTTAAAGCTTTTTAAAAACCGTGACATGCGGCGTTCAGTGTGTGTTGACCGTGCTCTGGTGTGTGTTGGACTTTAAAAAAAAAATCCTCCATACAACCTTTAAGTGTCAAATTGTCAATGAAAGTTCAAACTAGCATTATAGAGCCTTGTAATTATGATGACCAAAAAAGAAAGAATGAAAATCCATCAACTGTGAATGTGGTGGGGCCAGATAAACATGCCAGCTAACAATGTCTGGCTGTTTGGTTGTCAATCAAACTCCCTGCATTCCTAGCATCACTGACTTGCCGGCGCGCTGGGATTAAGTGCTTTACGTTCGCCTCTCGCACATTCCACAAACGCAAGACGCCGTTTACTCGACCAACGCAACGGTTCTTAGCGGCTTTTTCCAACTGTAGCTTCCTCGCAGTTTGCACAAAGTTTGTTGCGATGGCAGACGAGAATCCACTACCAGTTAGCCGCAAAAGAAAGTCCGTTTATGAGGTCGCTGAAAGAAGAAGAGAAGGGGAAAAGGAGCGAAGCTAAACTAAGGTGCTTCTTGGAGATTCCTTCCAGCGATGGCGTCACTGAAGCAGACGAAAGGTCTAAAGACTAACGCGTTGGTCGCTGAATTACTTCTGGACAGGAAACTTCAACAGCACTTTGTTCAGCAATTCTGAACGCGCATCGGCTGTAAACAAGCATGATTTCTAGCGGAAGGAGGAGGCAGGAGGAGGCGTTTCTACTTAGGGAGCTGTGGAGAAGAGTGGTGGTGTCACGCATGAGGAACATTTGAAAAAGGTTTAAAAGTCGCTGGATTTCACTTTGCTTGGAAAATCCTCTATACAACCTTTAATACACTGTGTGGTTCAATTCACAACTTTCATAAATTCTCATATATGTGTTACTGAATAGTTTTTGCTTTCATTTTGTTGTCCAATTTGAGATCTTGTCACATCCCTAACTGAGGTGTATTGGTTCAAATCTCCCAAATCCCAATAACAAAGAAGTTGGTACATCTAAAACATACTGTATCTCTTTTATTTTCCTGGCTGTTTCTTACCCCGTGCAGTTGAATGCCTCTCCTGCTCTGTTACATGTCGCAGGAATCACCAACTTCTCTAGAGTTTTGTTTGTTTGTTTGTTTGTTTTTATTGGGATTTGGGAGATTTGAACCAACAGGAATGGGACAAGATCATGCAACATCAAAAACAATAATAAAAGAAGTAGGGCTACAATGAACCGCAAAAACCATACAATAAAATATATTTGAGAATTGCAAGTTGTGAATTGAACCACACAGCGTATTAAAACCAAAACACACCAGAACATTACGGTTCTTAAAAAGGCCTTACCACAACTCTTGAGGCGTTATAAATGAGCATTTTATCTGCAGGTGACTTTAGACACTTGAGTTTAGAGAGACGAGAGTTTTCTGCACAGAGAAAAACGGGAGAGGAGCCGGTGTTCTGCAGAGTTGAACACCGGGGGCTTCCTCTGCCTCTGCTGCAGCTCTGAGCCTCTCCTCAAAGTTCACAGCTCCTTTTGACGAGTCTTGTGGGAATTCTTTCTCATCTCACCCCCAACCTCAATCCTGGCCTTACGTGCATTTTGAAAAATCGGTTTAAATTGGACTTGGCCAGTTGTCTGAGTTTCCTGAAGTGTGCGTAAAACTAAAAGAGCGTGTAAAACTGTAGTCGACTAAACAAATTCTAAAGACGTGTCCTGATGATCACCCAAAAAGGGGGTGTGGAAAAAGCTCTCAAAACTGTTGCGTATTTTTGTGTATCTGACCCAAACTGCACTCACAAGACACAACAGCGTGGGAGTTTATGCAAAGCAATTATGTACACAGAAAAAGTACTAGGAAACACAGTGCATTTATATAAAGACAGATTACACTGACCTTAATCTGCCTTTATACTAAACAAAACTCACTCACTTCTCCTTCCTGTTGTCCTGGTCTAGTCCTGGTCTAGTCCTGGTCTAGTCCTGGTCTAGTCCTGGTCTAGTCCTGGTTTAGTCCTGGTTTAGTCCTGGTCTGGTCCTGGTCTGGTCCTGGTTTAGTCCTGGTCTGGTCCTGGTCTGGTCCTGGTCTGGTCCTGGTCTAACTCATTCACTCACTTCTCCTTCCTGTTGTCCTGGTCTAGTCCTGGTCTAGTCCTGGTCTAGTCCTGGTCTAGTCCTGGTTTAGTCCTGGTCTGGTCCTGGTTTAGTCCTGGTCTGGTCCTGGTCTGGTCCTGGTCTGGTCCTGGTCTAACTCATTCACTCACTTCTCCTTCCTGTTGTCCTGGTCTAGTCCTGGTCTAGTCCTGGTCTAGTCCTGGTCTAGTCCTGGTCTAGTCCTGATTTAGACTTGGTCTAGTCCTGGTCTAGTTCTGGTTTGGTCCAAGTTTAATCCTGGTCTTGTCCTGGTCTAGTCCTGGTTCAGACCTGGTTCAGTCCAAGTTTAGTCCTGGTCTAATCCTGGTCTATACCTGGTTGAGTCCTGGTTTAGTCTTGGTTCAGTCTTGGTTTAGTCCTGGTTAAATTCTTGTTAAATCCTGGTCTCGTCCTGGTCTGAACCAGGTTTAGTCCTGGTTGAGTCCTGGTTGAGTCCTGGTTGAGTCCTGGTTGAGTCCTGGTTGAGTCCTGGTCTGAACCTGGTTGAGTCCTGGTCTGAACCTGGTTGAGTCCTGGTTTAGTCCTGGTTTAGTCCTGGTTTAGTCCACTCACACGACTACAACTGCAAGGGGAAGTTAATGCAAAAACATCAATTTATGCAGAAAAAAGTCTTAGGAAACAGTGTATTTATATAAAACAGATTAAACTTGTGAATCATGACCTTAATCTGCCTTTTTACTAAACAAATCTTCTGCTAACTCACTCGCTCACTCACTTCTCCTTCCTGTTGTCCCATAGAAATATTCATAATCTAATCAGAGGGGAGTAGATGTTCCAGGACTTACTGGGGCTGGAGAGCAGGGAGGTGAGCGACTGGGACCAGCGTTCCAGCTCCTCACGGCTGATCTTGCCCTTCCTGTTGTGTCCCACCTGACTCCACTGACGCATGAAGAGCAGCCTGGACCTTCTCTCCGCCACGCTGAGGAACACGGGGCAGATACGTGTTATTCAACAGGTTTTCATCTTCATAAGTACAATTCTTGAGTACAAATTTTAGGTGTCTGTACTTTACTTAACGTACTTTTTACTTTTACTTCACAAAGTTTGAGAGCAGGTATCTGTACATACTACTCCCCTACATTTTAGATTTGGACGGAAAAGTAAAAAAAGTACTTTTCTTTATGGTTTGAGACCTGCTAAAATGGCTGAGACAATTTTTTAGCTAATTTCATTTGAGTTAATGTCCCAAGTTTAAGCAACACTATAGAGGCTTTGCACCGTCACGTGACCCCCATAGCAACGGTAACTACGCCGCCATGACACCGGGCATGCGGCATCAAACATGGCTGCTAAACAGAACGAGCGTGTTCCATCTCTCCCGAAATATCTGGAATCTCTAGCCTCAGATGAGCGAAAAACCTCCTTAGAAAAGCTAAAATCCTTACAATGTGAGCACCAATTTCTACTCAGATTCGATAGTACGAAAAGTAATTCGAAACTACTTGATCTTTGCGTCCAGTAGCTCCACCAAAGAGCAGATCAAGGCTTATAAAAGCCTAGAGGTGAACCAGTATTTTGTTTCTGGGCGGGTCAGATGTTTTTATGTAGGAAAAACTCGCAGTAACGTCAAGGTTTTGATCGGAAAGGTAAGTGTTTTCCAACTCGCATAGAACCATGTCACTCGCCATAGGACCGACGTTTTCTTTATTGCTTTGCTTATCAACAACGATGTCTTCTAGAATTCATCGTTTTTTGCGAGTGGATCTTTCTAACGTTCGTGAGTATCTTTTCATGGCCGATTCTTTCGTAGTTTGGCTCACAGAGCTCTTCAACTCGTGCCCCATATTGCTCGTAGGAGCCCAATCTGGGTTTGTTGGATCGTAAACTAGTGCGGGTTTTCCTGGATAAATGAATGAAATTTTAGTTCAGTAAGTTTGCTTCTTTCATTAAATAAGATATGAAACAATCTGAATAGCAAATACCTCGATGAAAGTGACGTGAGCAAACTTCAGGTGTCATGATGGCACCATTCGAAATCTCTTTGCGGTTTATGTTTGCAAGCCATAATTCCCGTCTTTTTTCAATAATTCCCTTGTTTGAGTTCCTGATGAGGAATTTCCAGAGGAACAGTGAAGAAACGAATCGTTTTATCCCTTTCAGAACAGCCCGACCAGCCAAATACACAACAAAACCTGCCCATGTTTCTCTGATGCTACTGAACAGAAGTCAGTCGACTGCCCGGTGTCATGGCGGCGTAGTTACCGTTGCTATGGGGGTCACATGACAGTGCAAAGCCTCTATACACAAAAACTAAAAAATTAAGAAATCTATTCACAAAATCACTCAAAATCACTACATTTCATCCTTTAATTGTTCTAAAAATCTCTGCAAAATACTTTTACTTTTTGTTGAAGTACATTTTTAAACAGGTACTTCAGTAGTTTTACTTAAGTAGTTTGTTCATGTGATACTTCCACCTGAAAAGTTACACAATGCAGCTTTAAACCTCAACACATGGAGCAGTTTTTAGCATCAGGGTCAGTACAAAAAACTGCACAACAAGGCTTTAAAGTGGTTCTAATTCTGTCACGTCTGAAATAGTTTCTGTTTAATCACACTACAGTTTTAATGGAGCTCCACAGTGACAGTTCACTTCTACGCTGCATAAACAAATCATTTTTCCCATAGACTAATAAATAAATGTAAATAAATTCCAGCCTCCATCGTGCCTTTAAACTCCTAATATTCTTTTTTTTCCCAATGGTTATGGGAAAAATTGATGGGAAATTCTCTTAAAGGTCCTACAGTATATTACACAGAATTGACTCTTTAAGCTTTAAGCCATGTTATAATGTTGTTTCCTCCTCAAAAACAGACCTGGAGTTGTGTTTTGTTTCATTCACACACGTTTGAGTAACACTTTATTATTAGTCTGTACATCTCCAAAGCTCAAAATGCTCCGTTCCACCTTGCGATGTCATGAAGTGTTAGTTTTCAAGTTAACAGCTACATTTAACCTTTTGTTTAGTAGAGATTGACAATTCCAGTGTTGAAAATCATCCAAATGATTCTAATGAAGGTGTGTGGAAATTAAAAACACATGTGTGAATGAAACAAAACATAAGTCTGGAGCAGATTTTGGATGTAGAACGAACCTTCCCGGACTCTCTACTTATTATCCTCGGCGACTTTAACAAGGGAAACCTGAGCCAGGAGTTACCAAAATACAAACAGTTTATTAAATGCCCAACGAGAGAGCAGAACACGCTGGATCATTGTTACACAACAGTCAGTGGGGCCTATCGGAGCGTGTCACGTGCTGCTTTAGGCTTTTCTGACCACGTCATGGTTCACCTCATCCCCACATACAAACAACAGCTGAAGCTCTCCAAACCAACAGTGAGGACTTCTAAAAGGTGGACCAGCGAGGCTGTGGAGGAGCTTCGCACATGCTTGGACACAACGGACTGGAGCATGTTCAAGACCTCCGCAGAGAATCTGGATGAGTACACGGACACAGTGACATCATACATCCAGTTCTGTGAGGACAGCATTATCCCATCTCGCACCAGGGTGTCATTTAACAATGACAAACCCTGGTTCACACCCAGACTGAGGCAGCTGAGGAAGGAGAAGGAGGAGGCGCACAGAAGTGGTGACCCTCACTCTTACAGACAGAGCAAGTACTCATTTAGCAAGGAAGTGGAGAAGGCTAAATCGAGGTACAATACACATCTGAAGGAGAAGTTCTGGTCCAACGACTCCGTCTCTGTTTGGAAAGGTCTGAAGGAGATCACAAACTATAGACCCAAAGCCCCCCCTGCTGTGGATGACCGACAACTAGCGGAAAGGCTTAACACCTACTACGCTAGATTTGAAGTCTCACACCCCTCCCCCACCCCACTGACTACAATGGACATTGCGGCCAAGCCCACCTCAGACCCCTCCTCCTCCCCCACTGCCCTCACACTCTCCAAGCAGGATGTGACTAAGACATTTAAAAGGCAAAACCCACGGAAAGCCCCAGGTCCGGACGGTGTCTCTCCTTCCACCCTGAGACACTGCGCTGAAGAACTGGCTCCTGTCTTCACGGACATCTTTAACATCTCCCTGGAGTTATGCCATGTCCCAGCCTGCTTCAAGCTGTCCACCATTGTTCCCGTCCCCAAGAAGCCCAGGATCACCGGACTTAACGACTACAGGCCTGTGGCGCTGACGTCTGTAGTCATGAAGTCATTTGAGCGCCTGGTTCTGCCTCACCTCAAGTCCTTCACCTCCCCCCTCCTGGACCCTCTGCAGTTCGCCTACAGAGCCAATCGGTCTGTAGACGACGCCATCAACCTGGCCCTCCACTTCATCCTTCAGCATCTGGACTCCCCGGGAACCTACGCCAGGATCCTGTTTGTGGATTTCAGCTCTGCATTCAACACCATCCTCCCTGCTCTGCTCCAGGACAAGCTCGCCCAGCTCAACGTGCCTGACTCCACCTGCAGGTGGATCACTGACTTCCTGACGGACCGGAGGCAGTGCGTGCGGCTGGGGAAGAATGTCTCGGACATTCGGACTATAAGCACAGGATCTCCACAGGGCTGTGTACTTTCTCCCCTGCTCTTCTCCCTGTACACCAACTGCTGCACCTCCAGCCACGACTCCGTGAAACTGGTTAAGTTTGCGGATGACACCACCCTCATCGGGCTCATCTCGGACAGCGATGAGTCTGCCTACAGGAGGGAGGTGGACCGGCTGGTGTCCTGGTGCAGCAGCAACAACCTGGAGCTCAACGCCCAGAAGACAGTGGAGATGATCGTGGACTTCAGGAAAGTCACAGCCCCCCTGCCTCTCCTCACCCTGACAGACTCCTCCATCACCACTGTGGACTCCTTCCGCTTCCTGGGCACCTGCATCACCCACGACCTCAAGTGGGAGCCGACCATCAGCTCCCTCATCAAGAAAGCCCAGCAGAGGATGTACTTCCTGCGGCAGCTGAGGAAAGCCAAGCTGCCTGCCCAGATGATGGTGCAGTTTTACACGGCCATCATTGAGTCCATCCTCACCTCCTCCATCACTGTGTGGTACGCTGGGGCCACTGCCAGGGACAGACAGAGACTGCAGCGCATTGTGCGCTCTGCTGAGAAGGTGATCGGCTGTAGCCTTCCATCTCTCCAGGACCTGTACGTCTCCAGGACTCGGGGGCGTGCAGGCCGGATAGCAGCTGACCCCTCTCACCCTGGACATGGACTATTCGAGCCACTTCCCTCTGGCAGAAGGCTACGGTCCATACGGACCAGAACCTCTCGCCATAAGAACAGTTTCTTCCCCTCTGCCGTTGGACTCATAAACACTTTATGAACACTTATAACACCTGTACTAAGGACACTTTATAACACCAGTCACTTTAAATAAGTCATGTCACGTCACTTGCTCTTTGCACTGTCGGTTTGCACTGTTGTTCTGATGCTCTGTATATACTTGAATATTTTTATTTTTATTATATATCTTAATCTTTTTGCATGCTCTTACTTTATTCAAATAGTGATACTTTATTATCATTATTATTATTATTATTATTATCCTTTATAACTGTGATATCTCTACTTGTATTATTATTATTATTATTATTATTCAGTGTTCTATGTTGCACCTTATCACCAAAGCAAGTTCCTAGTCTGTGAATTGTGTTCACTGACAATGGCAATAAAAGCTTTTCTGATTCTGAGCTTTTCTGATTCTGAAGTCCAGGTGTGTTTGTGATGAGGACACATTATAACACAGATCACAAACGAGTTTAATTAAAGTTGAGCTCTTTGGAAAAGTTCTGGAGTCCGTGTTTGTTATTCTCGACAGAGGAGCGGTCGGAGAGTCGGTCTTTGGTGCCAAACGTGGACTTAGAGGAGATAAACAGAACTGACCTTTCCTTGTGCTCGGGGTTGAACAGGTTTGAGTGTGAAGAGTGAGGACTCTGAAAGAGAAAGAAGAGTCAGACCGGGGAGCTCAGACACACATACACACATACACACATACATTTGGTGAAACAAACCGGAAATATTGCGTAAGAATTTCAGCAAGTTTGTAAATCGTGGATTGTTCAATGCAGCGATAATGCAATACAGAAATGTCACACTGATGTGGACTTTAAATTTTACATTAATCACAAGCTCATTTTCAGGAGTTCACCTTTGGTATTGTAATTTACATCAGAATTATGCAGTGTAGTTTGATACTCTAAAAGTTGTTGTTTTCTGTGACAATAAAATCTTGAATCTGGCTCTAAAATTCATTATGTTTTACTTTTGAACTATGTCACAATTAAAATAAACTTTTAAGATACCGTATAATGAGAAAACACTTTTGAGTGGGTATTTATCAGATTGTGTGGACACTGTGAGGGTTAAAACATGAATAAGACATTCCCCCTCTGTCCAATACGAGATCAACTAGTGGCCGCTCCAGGTACTGCAGCTATCGGGAGCTTGGGGCCTGAAAGAATTCTCCCGTAGAGCGCAACGTTTTTATGAATGTTCAAACTGCCTGTGTTCAGCTGACAGGGCATCCAGCTTTCACTACGGTCGGTTTTGTAAGGAATCTTCTGTATTTTACCAATTTTAAATTGTTAAATCGCCTTAAAGTTAGCTTTGTAAGATTTAGCCTAGCTCCGCTCTGAGCCCGCTCCACGGATCTAAAATAAAAACTGAATACGGCATTCCCCCTCTGTCCCGGCTCTAGACCGACTAGTGGCCGCTCCAGGTACTGCAGCTCCCGGGAGCTTGGGCTCAGAAAGAATCCTCCCATAGAGCGCAATGCATTTTGGGAATTCAAACTGCCCGTGTTCAGCTGACAGGGCATCCGGCTTTCACAAAGGTCGGATTTTGTAGGATTCTTTTCTATTTTCACAACATAAATTGTTTAAAGTTTTCAAATTCTCAAATCGCCTAAAAGTTTGATTGATTGGTCCAAACGCTCCACGCCGTGCTCTGATTGGTCCAAACGCTCCACGCCGTGCTCTGATTGGTCCAAACGCTCCACGCCGCGCTCTGATTGGTCCAAACGCTCCACGCCATGCTCTGATTGGTCCAAACGCTCCACGCCATGCTCTGATTGGTCCAAACGCTCCACGCCGTGCTCTGATTGGTCCAAACGCTCCACGCCATGCTCTGATTGGTCCAAACGCTGCATGCCGTGCTCTGATTGGTCCAAACGCTCCACGCCGTGCTCTGATTGGTCCAAACGCTCCACGCCGTGCTCTGACTGATCCGAAAGTTCTATGCCCTGTGCTCCCTCCGCTCTAGCAGATGGATATCGAGTTTATTCCTTAGAATCAAAATAGAGTTTGACATTTTTGTTTGGTGACAACACTACTGCGGAGAACATTTTATTAGGTATAAATATCATAACCCTCAACAGCACCAGTAATACTCCTATATTCAGCTTTTATTGAATATTTTTTCTAATCTCCCGGGCTGAAAAGAAAACCTCCTGCCACTAGACACACACATGCAATAGACTGTACTGTGTGACAATGGGAGGCGGCCATGTCCTTGCATTCTAATGTGTGCACGCTCTCAAGGCCACTGGTAATAGCAGGACCCATGATGCACTTGTGATTGGACTGGAGCATGAGTGTGAATACAATGACCCCAAAGAGACTCATTAAACAACAGAGCAGCTATTCACAGCCAGGTGTCATGTATTATAAAGATGTAATTGGGTTTCTCTGCTCAAGAGTCTCGGGTCCTTGATGGATTTCAAAGACAAATAAGGATTGTTTTAAAGGGGCTCATGTTACGCTATTTTCTGATCTACGTTATAATGTTTCCTCATCACAAACACACCTAGAGTTGTGTTTTGTTTCATTCACACATTTTAACACATAAATCCTGTGTTCTTCTCTCAAAATGAAAACACTGTTACACCTTGTGATGTCATGTGGTAATACAGGAAGGATTATTTGGATCATTTCAGCCCTGGAATTGCCAATCTCTACTGATCCAAAGGTAAAAGGAGCCGTTAACTTGAAAACTACCACTTCATGACATCATAAGGTGGAACAGAGCATTTTGAGATTTGGAGATGTAGACGGACTAATAATAAAAGAGTTACTCAAACATGTGTGAATGAAACAAAACACAACTCCAGGTCTGTTTTTGAGTAGGTAACAACATTATAACATGACTAAAAGTTTACAAGAGTCAATTTTGCGTAATTTATGGCAAAAGGAGAAATTCAATTTGTCAATTGGACAGAGTTTATTTGGTCGAATACGTTTCGCAGCTCATCCAAGCTGCTTCTTCAGTTCTGGTCAGATGCTGGTGGACACTGATTTATATCTGCCTGAAGGGGGCGCTAATTACAATGAAATTACTCTGAGACAACACATATTTATTTACAGTTTCTGTTAGTCAGGTGAGTCTATTCAATATGGAGTGGGAGTGGGGTGTAGTTAGCATATCCATTCAGGGCCATGATGGGTGTTTTCACACCTCTGGACCTGACCTGCTAGTCCCATTGTTTTCCCAGTTTGTTTTGATTTAGGTTTGAGGATAGAGTTATAGATGGAGACAAATGATGTCTGAGACCCCCATTTCTGTTCAAGGAAGGATTCTCTTTGCATAATATAGCACCTTTAAAGCCCTACAAATGAATTTGTAAAACATGACATCCCCAAACAAAGATAAAAAAAAATCCAAAATGAAAACACGTTTACCGTTCCTCCGAAGAGACTCTTGAGGTGGAGTTTGGCGGCGTGCAGCTTGGCCTTCCTCTGGGACTTGGAGGAGTTAGAGGAGGTGGGGTCAGTGGGCGATGCTGGGGGTTCCTCTTTCTCTATGCTCTCCGTGCTGCTACCGTTGACCACCGGCGCCAACTGTCCGTCGCTATACGCCCGGCACCCTTTGCTGATCTCACACACGCTCAACCTGTTTTTACTGTCCTTTTTAATATCGTCCAAGTGTTCCGTGCTTATGCTCCGTTCTCTGGTCAGCTGCGTCTTTCCGCACGGTTCACGGATCAGAGGTGGGAAGCAGCCAGTCCTCGCGCAGTCTGGTTCATCGGAATATTCCTGCAAAGTGTACGTCCCGGAGTTTCGGTTTCTAGACTCGTCCGGGTTCTTTAACGTGACTTTTTTCCAAGGAAGGAAATCCAAATCCAGGAGGGAGCCTTCGGAGCTGAACCGCCTCATGGCGAGAAGGTGGGGAGGGGGCTGTGAAATAAAGAGAAAGAAAAGTTAAAGGAGCACAGTGTCACTTTTCGGGAGGAGGGTACGCCACCTGCTTGGTCCCAGAGTGTTATTCCATTTCCTGGAACGTTCCACAGTTAAAGGGCCAATACTACGCCATTTTCCATGTTATAATCTTCATCACAAACAGACCTGGAGTTGTGTTTTATTTCATTCACATGTGTAAAAACACAAAAACTGCAGATTTAGGCTGAGTTCTCCTCAAACAGAAAACACTCTGTCCCACCTTGTGATGTCATGTGGTAATACAGGACGTGCTCCACTGTGTTTTTAAACTCCATACGCCTTCACTAGAACCATTTAGATCAGGGATGGGCAGTTAGTTTTTCCATGGGGCCACATGAGAAACAGAAAATATTGTGGAGGACTGGGCCAAACTGCTTAACTCAATTCTGCATAATATTAATTGTATTTCTTTATAAAAAGCAGTAAATCGTTTTGCTTTTGATGCACTGGTGAGACTGGGAAGAGTTTATGTTATGACTATGCAATGAAAAAATGAGGTTGCCTTACAAAAAAAAAGTCATTTACAAAAAAAACAAAACTATAAATTAAAAGCAATGCAGCTTTAGTCCATGCATGAGGTAAAATGATAAAATATCTTTATTTTGTAATTCCAAATTAGCTTAAAAGGGCCAGTCAGAATCAACCAAAGGAGCCCTGGAATCAACCAAAGGGCCCTGGAGTTGCCAATCTCCACTAAACAAACGGTAAAAGGAGCTGTTAACTTGAAAACTACCGCTTCATGACATCACAAGGTGGAACAGAGCATTTGGAGCTTTGGAGATGTAGACAGACTCAAAATGAAGAGTTACTGAAACAATGAGTGAATGAAACAAAACACAAGTATTTCTTTATGAGGAGGTAACAACATTATAACATGGCTTTAAGCTCAAAAGCATCAATTTTGCGTAATATCGGACCTTTAAGTGCAAAACTTGATTTCTCCATGGCAACATTAGATTAGATTTCTTGAGTTGATCCTCGAAGCTGAAGCGTCTCAGATCAGTGGAGAGACGAGGAGAAAAAATGTAAAGAGTAAAGTTTGAATCTTGCAGAGGTGGGCAGTGTAGCCAAAAATTGTACTCAAGTAAAAGTACTTCAAAATAGCATTACTCAAGTACAAGTACAAAGTAGTGGTCCAAGAAATGACTCAAGTAAGAGTTAAAAAGTATGCAGGGTTTGTGCGTTAAACATGTGTGAATGAAACAAAACACAGAAAATAGTGTGATATGGGAGGGCCCTTAAATGACACCAGAAAAAGTCACACCAGAGAAAATTTAAATAAAAACGACTCAATTACACAAACCTGAGTTAATGAGGTACTTTCCACCATTGTATTTTTCCCACTTTTGCTGAAAAAAGGAGAATAATGGTTCACACCTCTTTTAAAATACCAGATGACTTAATGCGAGGGCTAATCACGCGTTCAAATTACAGCGTTTTCAATGTGCTCCATCGGCTTTGTGCTTAATTCTGCTTTATTCGGTTTCTCTGTGTATGAAGGACAGTCAATCCAAGTGTGAAACGTGTTCAGGCAGCAGGAAAAGAACAAAAACATGAGACATTTTGAAAGCAAGACTCCAAAAGATCCATCTGCCACGTGCAAATATAAAGATCTGAAGAAAATACAGGTAGCTAATGTAGTTTTCTGTTCATACTAATAAAAAGGTGCATTGTGTAAGTTTTCTGGTTGAGTTCGCCAGCTGCTTGTGTCCATGGAGATTCATCAGGTCTATCACTAAATCTGGTTTTTATCATCTAAAAAATATTGCCAGAGTCAGACCATTGTTCTCTCAAGCCAGTGCAGAGACTTTAATACGTGCTTTTATTACAAATCGTGTTGACTATTGTAATGCTCTTCTTTCTGGTTTTCCAAAGAAATCTACAGCTCCACTGCAGCTGCTTCAAAACTCTGCAGTATGGTGCTGACGAGGACCAGGAAGAGCAAGCAGATCACACCAGTCCTCAAGTCTCTGCACTGGCTTCCTCTGAGCTTCAGGATAGATTTTAAAGTTCTTTTATTGGTTTATAAAGCTCTTAACGGTTTTAGTCCTATTTATTCATCTGATCTGCTTTTATCATATGAGCCGTCTCGGACTCTCAGGTCTTCAGGTCTCGTCTTTTAACTGTTCCAAGAGTCAAACTAAAACTCACGGTGAGGCGGAGTTCAGTTTTTACGGGCCCCGTCTGTGGAAAAGTCCACCTGAGGATCTAAGGCCCGCTGCAAGTGTTCATATTTTTAAAAGTAAACTCAATACATATCTTTTTAATTTAGCTTTTAATTGAAATTATTACTTGTTTAAATTAAATTATTATTGTTAAATTTGTTTTAAATTTAGCTCTCAATTTTTTTTTTTTTTTTAAACTATAACAATTAGGAGCTTTATGTTTTATGTTTGTCTAAATTGCTGTAGATATGGATGAAAGAATAGGGTGGGGGTGGGGTTGTTTTTAATCTTTGTCATTTCTCTGTTGCATCTGAAGCACTTCACACTTCAATTCAAATGTATGAAAAGTGCTATACAAATAAAGTTTGATTGATCTCCCTTGCATTTGTTCAATTACAGGTGTTTAAAAGCTCAAAAATACCTTAAAAATATGAATTTACCTTGGCTTGCTTGTCCATAGATCTGACCATTAACCTGTCTCCATTGTGATTACCAAGTTTATCTTCATACTGTGGAATAATCAAGGCAAAACAGAAATATCTCCATGGAGTTCTAGAAGAAGGAGGCGGACCCTCCACAAGAAAAGTTACGCAATGCAACTTCAGGGAAGTTTGGCTGATGAATAATTATGACCCATTCTACAACATTTTAGGGCTAAAACGCCTAAAAATGATAAAACGCAATAGAATCAAAAACGTAATCTCAAATAGCAAATTAGAAAGACTGCAATTTTTGAAGTACCGTAATTTCTTCCACAAGCAACAAAATCTCCAGACTTCTTCTGCATACAAGCTGCAGACCCTGTAGTTTAGATTTGTACAAACATGTTCGGAAATGCGATTCTTGTCTTAGTCTGTCAGTTCATATTTAAATTCTTCTGGACGTGTTTAAAGGACCTATTTTATGCTGTTTTCTGATCTAGTTTCCTCATCTAAAACATACCTTATGTTGTGTTTTGTTTCATTCACACATTAACGCACAAACCCTGCGTATTTAGGCTGAGTTCTTCTCTCAAAAAACACTCTGCTCCACCTTCTGATGTCATATGATAATACAGGAAGTGCTTCGTTGTGTTTTTAAACTCTGTACACCTTCAACAGAATCATTAGGATGATTTCAAAGCCTGGAACTGTCCATTTCTACTCAACAAAATGTAAGAAAGTATAGCTGTGAACTTGAAAACTGCCACTTCATGACATCACAAGGTGGAACAGAGCATTTTGAGCTTTGGAGATGTAGTCAGACTGATAACAAAGTGTTACTCAAACATGTGTGAATGAAACAAAACACAAATCCAGGTGTGTCTTTGATTATAACATGGCTTAAAGCTCAATTTACATCAGTTTACGTCACTTATACTTAATCCTATTATTAAATTGAATCAAGTTACACACATACAAAAACAAGATTATAATTCAAATTGACATGAGTTCATTTTTCATCCAGAACTGTCACCATTCTTTTTGTCCTTACATAAATGGTGACACAAATATTCAAGATTATTAATTAATCATTAGAGACGGGACGAGACATAATTTCCACAAAACGAGACACGAGATCAGGTCCACGAGAACGAAACAAGACGAGATTTTAACATAATTCCTAATATATACATTTCACGATTCAATTTCCAATTTTGGCCTCACAGTTTTTTATTTATTTGATTTTATGTTTTTGTTTTTTTCAATATAGTACTGTTGTTTTGAAAGAACTTTAACTCACCAACATGTGACCCTTTTTTGTCCAATCCAAATGTGAACACTTGGAAAAAAATCTCACGAGATCTTGTAACATCCCCATTAATCATATAATAATTTGATGTAAGTCCCGTGTCATTACTATTTGACTAGCCTGTAATTATTTTATTTTATAGCTCCGGCTTTATTGATTTATTGCATGTAAAATTACCAACCTATTTCTTTTTGTATTTTTATATTTTAATTATATATATGTATTATTATTATTTTTTTCCTGTGTGTT
The DNA here is from genome assembly GCA_029959045.1 of Taenioides sp. WSHXM2023. Taxonomy (NCBI): domain Eukaryota; kingdom Metazoa; phylum Chordata; class Actinopteri; order Gobiiformes; family Gobiidae; genus Taenioides; species Taenioides sp. WSHXM2023. Next base: position 27,610,064 of record CM057097.1, on the reverse strand, counting down.
TGGTTTTATTTAGCTATATCCATAATTATTTAAAAATGTATTTATTTATTCATTTCTGTGGGAGAGGGTTGGGTTCTGTATTATGTCGAAATAATAACTTGATGCTTTTTTGTGTAATATGAAAATCTTTATAAATAAAATGTAAAAAAAAAAAAAAAAAAAAAGAGAAAGAAAAAAAAAACAAATCAAACAATCTCGACCTTCCTGTTTAAACCTTCTGCTGGTGAGTCTGCATTTTGAGATAAGAAACAGCTGTTTTTTTGTATAAGATAAAAGATAAGAAGTGCGTTTGCCGGAGAGGAGTGACGCAGCCATAGGCACCACCATGACAAAAGGTTTGGAATGTGGTGGAGCAGAAGTCCCACAGCTTTCAACGCATCATCTACTGTCAACAACATCTGTGAAGAACAAACTGGCGAATACCTGAGAGCCTTATCAGACCAAACAGCCAATAGGAAGGCTCGGGAATCTGGTAATTATAGTCTACGTTACTATAGTGAAGATTTCGGAATATCTAGTTTTTAAACATGTTTTAATGCTGTTCCCTTCTCAGAAACAAATCTGGAGTTGTGTTTTGTGTTGTGGTTTCATTCACGTGTTTTAGTAATGCTGCATTGTTAGTCTATGTCAGGCATGCTCAAACTATGGCCCGTGGGCCAAATGCGGCACTCAGACAAATTTTTCTTGGCCCTCAGGCTGAATGAATATGGTGAATTTGCCCAAATTACCTTGAGCAGATTTGACTGCAAGTTTTGACTGCAAGTTTTTTGAAAATCTACCTTGATAAGACAATATTTAATATTTATTGTGTGGTTTTGTGGATCTTAACATGAATAAAGGACTGACAGCTCATTCTAACGTGTTAAACATGCAAATATTTAAATTATTCACTGTACTGAGCCCCAGTCTGTGGCCCTCGATCGGCCCTCTGCTTCGTCTGTGTTTAGATATGTGGCCCTTGATGAAAAAAGTTTGGACACCCCTGCTCTACGTCTTCAAAGCTCAAAACGCTCTGTTCCACCTTGTGATGATATGAAGCTGTAGTTTTCAAGTGAACAGCTCCTTTTACCTTTTGTTCAGCAGAGATCGGCAAATCCAGGGCTGTAATCATCTAAATGGTTCTAGTGAAGGCGTATGGAGTTTAAAAACACAGTGGAGCACTTCCTGTGTTACCACATGACATCACAAGGTGGAACAGAGCGTTTACATTTGAGAGCCTCAGCCTAAATACGCTGGATTATTGCGTTAAACATCTGTGAATGAAACGAAACTAAACTCCAGGTCTGTTTGTGATGAGGAAACATTATAACATAGATCAGGAAATAGTGTAATATAATACAGCCTTTATGTCAAAAAGAACTGAAAAAAAGACTCAAATAATACATTTCAGAACATGTTTGTACCATAGACTGTACATATAAACGGACATAGCTAACCCGCTAGCCACCACGTTCCAAATAGGAAGTGAACAACGGCGCACTTCTGGCTCCACTGACTCTGTTTCTAATCGACTTTTTCGCTATTTTGTCTGTAAATCAAATCCTATTCCTAATGTGGAACTCGGCTAGCCTTGTTGAGCTTCATTTGACTGGAGCTGAACTCTGTGGGTGACGTCACGCTCCCTCCGTCCGCTTCTTTAAACAGTCTGTGGTTTGTACAGATCTAAACTACAGGGTTAGCAGTTTTTTATGCAGAATAAGACAGGAGATTTTGTTGTTTCTGGAGGAAATTCTTGTGCCTCAAAAATTTCAGTTTGCGATTTGGTAAAAGATTCAATTCAGCTTCATCTTTCAAGGCCTCGTGCTTCTTCCACACTCCACTCAAGATGGTGTTCGATGGCTATTTTCTTCCATTTCAAGTTAATTTAAAAACTGCGTCGTGCACATTTTCTGGTGGAGGGTCCGTCAAACGCTTTTCTCCACTGAAATGTTATTGCTTCACCTGGAATGTTCCACAGTATGGCATTAAACCTTCCTATCTTCATGGAATCCAAACTAGACCAAGTTAGAGGTCAGATCTGTGGAGAGGCGACCCCGCTCAGTCAGAATGCAGTTTTTTTTAGGTATTTTTCAGCTATAAAACCACCTGTAATTGAATAAATGTAAAGTTAGAGCTGTTTAATCATCCAATCCATCCTGTTGTATTGTTCCACCTGCTTTTTCAATCTGCTCACAGTTAAAAAACGGTCTAAACTCACAAAGGAAACACACACACACACACACACACACACACAGCTGCTAAAATCATAGGACTCCTACACCTAACCTTTCAGATCTTAACAACAGGACCATTGGCTGCATTGCACTCTCCTCAGAACAGGACCCCAGTCACCCAGGAACACCTCAGCCCTCTGCCCTCAGGACGGAGGGACAGGGCATCAGGTGCAGGAGGGCCCTGACGGAGGGACAGGGCGCTCAGGTGCAGGAGCCTGACCCCCTCGGCCATCACATTTCTGAACAACGGGCCCCGCTGAGTGAACTGTAACGTCTACTGTTAATGTGTCTGTGTTTGTCGTGTTGTTTGTTGTTGTATATGTCAAAATAAAATAAAAAGTCTAATGTCATACTGTGGAACATTCCAGGTAGAGCATATCCATAGACGGACCCAAAACCACGATTAAGAACAGATTAATCACAGACAGAGTAAGATTAACTGATAAACTGTAGGCTAATTTACATAAATCATACCTTTAAGTTAAGTTTAGTGTTATAGATTATAGAAGAGGAATAAATAAGGAGGAGTGACGAATCCAAACGTCATATGACAACAAAACACGTACTGTGCAAGGCTCCCCTAAAGATTTGTGATTCTTTTTCATTGATTCATTTCAGGAGTCGTACCTTCCCACCGGAAATCTTGGCTATTGTGCACCTTTAATTAAATCACAGTGGAATCTCAAAATCTAAAACATTATTATTCGCGTTGGATCTACGTAATAAATATTAGGCTAATTACACGGAAAAATGTGACATAATTAACAATTATTCAGGCTGCCAATCGTTTTAATTATCTTTCCCAGTAGATTATTGCGTGGCAGGTGCTCCAGTTTACGTCTCTTCACTTTTGTTTGAGGAGCAGTCTGTTATAATAGTCGTTTTATGGTGTTATTTGTTTATTTAGAGGAAAAGCGCTCGTTAATGCTTCTCTAAACAAACCCACTTACCTCTGCGAAGTAATTAAACTTTGAGCATAGCAGTAGATCGTGGGTCTGACTCCGGATCACGCGAGCGACATGTGCACCCAGACAACGCCGACTACAGGTCTACGTGCAGCGGATTCCCACACAACCCGCGGCCGCTTCTGTCTTCCTCCCCAGAAATGTCCTCCGCTCCTTGCGCTACGACGCCAGTGCCATTTACGCACGGGGCGCAACGCGAATCCGCCAACGATTCACTGAAAAGCGGGGAAAGTTTGGAGTAGTGCGCGCTGTTTTGACGGTAAAAAAAAACCAAAACGCGTCGCCTTCTCCGCTCGCTGCGCACGTTCGCGTCCGTTCGCCCGGGCCACTCCTTCGCGTGTGTCTCAACTTGCCACACGGAGTAAAAGGAACACGGTGCACGCAGGGCAGGGTACTTCTGCAACTGCGGGAAGAAAGTATCAACTGTTCAGTGAGTCACTCCGAGGTGTGTCCCCGGAGTGAAAAAATTAACTGACGTCAAATGAGTGAGTGGGCTCAAACGGGAATTCATGGAAGCGGCACTAAGTAGTTCCTTAAACAAATATTTTTTTTCCTTCCACCAATTATCCAAATATTTTACAGTTACTACAGCCTACCGGTACAAATAGTGTTTTACGGAAAGTATCTAACTGAAATCTAGCCTGTAGTTTGGTATTTTTAAAGGTGCACTATGGTACTTTTCTGGTGGAGGGTCCGCCACCTGCTTGTCACCACGGAGACACTGTGAAACTTTTCAGGAAAATAGCGTCTCCATGAAGCCCAAGGCGGACCTGTACCTGTAGCAGAAACGTAACACAGAGCACCTTTTATCGAAACCAGCTTTGTGTTAAAGGTACACTATGTAACTTTTCTGGGTAAGGGGTCGCCGCCTCCTTGTCACCATGGAGATGCTTCGCCTATGTCACAAAATAAAGGCGGATTTATAGTTCTGCGTCGACTCAGCGCACACTGCCGCCGTCGTTTTTGATTTATGGATCTGCGTTAAGGTCTATGCGCCGCGAAGTAATTCACCGCCACAACACTAGGGGGCAGGATTTAAAAATGACGTTCGTGTATACAAAATGAAGCGGGAAAGCAGAGTACCAGAAATGTATATAGAGCGGATGTAGAGAGGACCAATCACAGCCCTTATTGTCTGCGTCGCTTTCCCTTGCTGTCTGCGTCAGTTCGATGTACAAAATTTCAGAGGTGCACATCGGGGTTCAAGGCGTCAAATCGTCTGTGTCGCGACACAAACGATTTGACGCACGATCATAAATCGGGCTTTAGGCATAGGTACATCTCCTTAGAGGCGAGCAGGTAATTTGAATTTATTTGTTTGGAAGATAAGCCCCTGAGATGTCTCGCCATCTCGTTTTCGAAGGGGTCCTCAAGCCCAATTCATGGTCGAGCATCAAATCATCTGCAGAGCGTCTGTGTCGACCAATGTGCACCTCCGAAATTTTGTAACTACGCGTGGAACCGACACAAACAGCAAGGGAAAGCGACGCAGACAATAAGGGCTGTGATTGGTCCTCTCTATATCCGCTCTACGTACATTTCTGGTACTCCGCTTTCCCACTTCATTTTGTATACACAAACGCCATTTTTAAATCCTGCCCCCTAGTGTTGTGGCGGTGAATTACTTCACAGCGCATAGACCTTGACGCAGATCCATAAATAAAAAATGATGGCGACAAGACGACGGCGGCAGTGCGCAGAGTCGACGCAGAACTATAAATCCACCTTTATTATGTGACATAGGCAAAGAAAAAAAAACAACAAAATCAACACAACCATACACACACACACACACACACACACACTCACTCACACATGACAGGTAGACACAAAATAAGTAAAATTTAAACAAAAAACTAAGACAGAGTTCAAATATAGTCACAAAATAGTCAACAGGATGATCAAAAACAATTAAGTTCAACAAGGTCAGATCTATGGAGAGGTATGCATGCTTTAGGTAATTCTGTGAACTGAAGTTTATAGCCACACTTTGAAACGTTTCAGGAAAATAACATTCCCATGGTGACAAGCTGGAGGCGGAAGTTCCACAGTGCGTCTTTTATCGAATCTTTGCCAGGTGAGTCCCCCAGGTGGCGCCAAAGAGTTTATAAACTAAGGTAACACATTTGTTTGAGCGAGTATTTATTACACTCTTTCAAACCACACACGTAAGTATTATCTGTTCGATCAATAGCTATTATTATTATTTATTTATTTATTTTCATATTTAAAAACTCTTATCAATAAATTAATTCTGAAAAACGCTCAGGCGCGACGTGAACACCTGCCCGTGACGTCACCGGGGTCCTGATTTATTTTGAGAAATCAGCGGATCAGGCAGAATGTGCGCACGCTCCGATAATCGAGTTTTTATCAATGATCGGGTGATTTTGTGCCGATAAAGTGACGACGTGAGGAAAATAACATCTTGTAGACATCGATATCTTCGGGAGAGAGTAATCCGTTGGCTGTGTTAGCTCCCGGAGTGCCTGGATTATCTGAGATTAGCTGACCGGCTAAAAAGCTAACAACAAAAACAGATACCAGCTGATTTAAGACAGGTACTCAAAGTGTGTCCTTTTTATATAATTTAGTGATTCAATCGTGTTTTTGCGTCTGTAGCCTAACAAAAACACGATTAGATTAGCATTAATTAAATATTTAGTGTTAATAGGGTGACCAGATTTTCAATATTCAAAACTGGGACACACCCGGGTTGGTATAAATAATAAAACTGAAAAGAGACTCGTAACATTGTCCATTCTGACTTACTTTGTGGGTCAGTCATAATCTGAGGGACTTCTGACGGAGCTTTTTTTTTCTTGGTCATTTTCAAACTCAATTTTTAGTTTTTTAGCTAAACAAATGAGAATATATCCCCCTCTTTACTGTTAGTGGGTATCAAAGTGGTCAAAATGGGGACACCTGGGACATTTCTTGTATAAAACTGGGAAAAATCAATGGTTTTGGATAAATCTGTGTGGACATGGGACACGGGGCTCAAAACTGGGACTGTCCCGGGTAAATTGGACGTCTGGGCACCTTAATTGTGTAGCATTAAGGAAAACAATTTGACATTAAACCACTTCTGTCTTCTAAAATCAATGTTAGGTTTGTAAAAATGTACTCCAACAGTATCTTCTTGTCACCGAGTTGTTACTACATTTCATATTTGATAATCTGTTTATTTTGTTAATTTGTTTAACTGTTGCTAAAATAAAACCCTCTCTTGCTTCCCCAGAATCATGGCCGAGTCCAGTGACATGATCGAAGTCACAGTGAAGACTATGGACTCTCAGAGCCGGACCTACAAAGTCAGAGGAGAGGTAATGATACTGTTACTGTGACATACTTAACTAGTGATTTATTATTTGGTGTTAAAGGTGGGTGACGGTGTTCAGAATAGATTTAGATAGAGATAGATTTTGTATTGCTTTCTATATTTTATTTGTACTTGTACATATGCTAATACATTTGTATGCCTTATTTGACACCAGTCTACTTGAATTTATTATTACCAATTATACCTTTGCTCTTTATTATATTATATTACTATGAGTTGCGGTGTCCAAATAATTTCACTTGTAAATCAGTAAAGTTTGTCTAAGTCTAAAATAGAAAAGTTGAACATTAAGAAATCGTAAAAGTGATTTTTGTTTGATCTGATGGTAGAAGATCTAGATGTTGTTGCATTTCCTGGAATGTTCCATGATATAGCACTGGGAGCAGGATCTCCACAGATCTGACCTGTACCTTTGTCAGGTGACATCTTATACACTTGTCTCTATTGGTGTGCAAAAATATCAATATATCGTATCGTTTAATATGATGATACAGTAACAATATCTTGGACTGCTGTATCGATATATCGCCAAGAGTATTTTTGGTACATTTTACTAAATTATTTTGTTACAGCGCTACAGTTTTGTCGCTTGTTCAGAGGAAGGAAACTCGTTTATGCAGCACATTCCACATATTCACTGTTCTGATGCTTAAAATGAGCGTGTTTCATATTCATTTTGCACAAGAAGTGGTTTAACAAAGACTTTTAATATCACAGCCACGATTTAGCCTTTATTTTTATTGAACCATATCGAATCGATTTGAAATATATCGTATCGAGGTATGTATTGTATTAACAGCTTCTTAATCATACCCGGCCCTACTTCTCTCCATGGAAATAGATGATTGAAATGGGAAGCATGTTTTTTTTTTTGTTTTGTAATAAAATGTTTCAACTGCCCTGATAACAAATATGGATTTAAAATATCTTGCTTGTGTGTGTTCTGCAGCTGACAGTGAGGCAGTTCAAGGAGCACATCACGGCGTCGGTGGAGATTCCGGTCAGTAAACAGAGACTGATCTACCAGGGCCGCGTGCTACAGGACGAGCGCACTCTGGCCGACTACAGTGAGTGAAGCCCTGTGGGATCTTATGACAGGCAGCAGCTAGAATGAGCTGAGAGTTATCTGCTGAATGAGCTGTATTACAGTATTACAGTAAGTAGTCCATAAAGTAACAGGTTTTGCACTTCGTTACGTGTCCAAAGTGGTGCTAAAAATGTGAGGCAGGTGCACTGAGTCAATGATAAAGGAATTATTTGCTTAATGCCCCAGGTGGAACGATCAAAGTTTGTTTATTTGTAGAGCACAGTTCACACACAAAGTCATTCAAAGTGCTTTGCAGAAAAGAAATCTGTTTAGTACGCAGTGTTTTTTTTAGTTTTCTGCTAAGAATATTACAGGAGAGGCTGTCTTATCTGAATCATTTTTTTAATACAGAATACATTTGTAACATATCGACATAAACGTTTTTTTCCTCCATACATGTCCTGCTCATTTAATTCTTCTGTTTTTTTAAACAGTGATACACATAGAATCCACTGCTCACTCCTTTAAATTTTAGCTATCCATAAGCAGTTGTAATGACGTTAATGTACCTTACAGAGGCGACAGAGAAAGCCCGATCACCCCCAGAGTTTTGAGTGAAACAGAACCACTTTAGCCTGGATTTGAACAGTGCCTGTCCATACTGTCATTATACCAAAGTTAAAAATGATCCCCATAAGGAGATTTGTAAAAATGTTAATTCATTTTGTTCTGTTTTCTTTCCTCTGTGTCAGATGTGGACGGTAAAGTGATCCACCTGGTCGAACGCGCCCCTCCGCAGACCTCCACTCAGCCGGGCCTAGGGGGAGCAGGAGCGACGCCAGGAGGAGGAGCCGAGGCTGGGTCGAGCAGCAGCAGCAGCCACCCCTCTTCCTCCTCCCAGGGCTCCCCACACGATCGCAATGGAAACAGCTACGTCATGCTGGGGACTTTCAACGTGCCCGTCAACATCATGGATCCACAGCAAATACAGGTGAGTCATGGGAGAGGTCAATACACTCAATCTGTGTTGGCAAACGTTAATAAACTACTTTATGACACCGACACTATAACAATAAAGCAGAAAAATCCCACTAAACCAGTTTTTAAATATACAGTATCATACAAACGTATATAAACAGGATGAGCTGCAGCAGAATTAACCAGTACTTAACAATAGAAGTGTTTATTCTACCCTCTACAGCTAAAAAAACATAAATCTTACATAAAATGGCAAAAATCTCACCACTTTTGCTAAGAAATTTTACACACGAAAATAAAAATATTGCTCCAGCTTTCATATATTGAACGGTCAGTCTATATAGTAATCATCTTGAAAGGCCTGGACTAGAGCCATTTGTCCAATACGACTTTTGAAATTGAGTTAGTCATTACGTTGTTAAATAAATTGTTGTAGCCTGTACCCTCAATACATTATTCCAGTCTAGTCCTGTCCAGTCTGGCTATGCTGCTGTTGTAGGGAGTATTATACCTCTGATAACAAGGACTGGGCTGGCAGAAATGCAGCGTCGAAGGTCGAAGGTTTGGACACACTTTTTAATTTATGTTTCTTTATTTCCATGATTATTTACAATGAAGATTCTCACTGAAGGCTTCAAAAAATATGAACGACACAAATGGATGTAACACACAAAAAATAAACTCAAAATAATAACTAAAATGGCCACCCTTTACTTTGTACTCTGGTTTGCACTTTTGGCACTTCTTGGTTCTGACATGGCACAGCTGTGAAGTGAAAACCATTTCAGGAGACTTCATTGTGATGCTCATTGAGAAAAGGCCAAGGATTTGCAAAGCTGTCAACAAAGCAAAGGGTAGATACTGTTTTATTTAATTTTTTTCTTTACTACTTAATTCCATATATCCTACATGATATATTTGATGCTTTCCGTATGTATCTAAAATGTAGAAAGTGGTAAAAGGAAAAAAAGAAAATAAAGTGGTAAAAAAAATAAAAAAACATTGAATGAGAAATGTGTCCAAACTTTTGATTGCTGGTGTATTTTTGTTCCTGAATACCCCTTTTTGGTTTCTACTGGCAAATGTTTTGGCCATTTTCTGATTTCATTGCTCTCTGGAGAGGAAATTGTGTTCTGAGCACAAATATCTTGTCTCATTATGGAAAAAACCCTGCTAGCTCTGTATTTTAGACCTCTACAAACATGTTCTGAAATGCTTGTGATTTGTATTTTAATTTAACTGTTTATATTTCAACTCAAAAGGTATTGAGGTACTTTTTTTTCTCAATTGTTAAAACATAATTCTGCTTAACCCCAGTGCGAGTTACAAAGCAAACCTGGCTCTAGAAGATGTTAGCTTCTGGATGTGTAGTTGAAAACACTTTGATATCATGTTTCAGATGTCCGTGCAGCAGATGATGGCCGGAGTGGGAGAAGCTGGGAGGAACACCAGAGTCAGCGCTGGCACAGGGGTAACGGCTCCTCTTCCTTCACTAGAACATTATAACATATATTTGAACATTATAACATATATTTGAACATTATAACATATATTTGAACATTATAACATATATTGGAACATTATAACATATATTTGAACATTATAACATATATTTGAACATTATAACATATATTTGTGGACTGAAATGGGGCTGTGTGTTCGCTCAGAGCTCCGGTGCAGTGGATGTGCAGATGAACCTGGAGCAGACGGCTCACAGCGAGGCCCGGATGAGACTGCATTTGGCTGAGAACCTCCTCCGAGACGCACGCGCTCTCATCTACAGACTGGAGGTAAGATACTCGCTCCCATGGCAACAGAGTGGCTCTTGTGGCTACCTGGCTCACACACTGAGCAGCTTTTGAAACTCAGTTTTTTACATCATATCATGTGATTTTAACCAACTAAGAAGTGCAGAATGCAGTTCAAAGGACAGAAGTAAGGGGCTGTTGGATTTTGTTTTTCCCGTATCCATGGAGACTGTGCAAGAGGCTAGCTAAGGCGCTGTCTATGGACCTGTCAGATGCTACAGACGTTTTGCATCAGATGTGACAGCAAATGTGGCTGAAGACCTTCTAGAGGAAATACTTTTTTATACCATTTCATCACCACGGAACACCAGAGCGGAATAAGAGTGAGAGGCCTTTCCAGTTGTGTTCACCTGGCTCCCCCTGGAGGCTGCTGTGATGCTGCAGGACACAGAAGGGAAACTTTTGGCTCTTCCACAGGATCTGCTGACTCTCCCTGACCAGTCGAACCTGCACTGAGACCTTTGGCAGGGTAAATGTTGCAGCAATAGCTAAAACTGCAGCTCCCTCTATCAGGGCAGCAGTTTTGAGTTTGAACGTACTTTGTGGATTATTTTTTCAGTTCACTGATTTAAGAGCTGATGGTGAAGAGCAAATCAAATATGGCACAAAAAGTTCTGGACTCACTGCAAAATGAAAGACATTCATACATTTTTTTCTTTTCTTGACAGTCTTCATTTGAATCTTCAGTATTCTAATTTTCCATGCTTTCAGAAGTTTTTATATATTATCTTACAGTATAAATTGCTTAGTCCTGTACTTGTGTGTCATTTTACAGGGGGTTTCTGGGGACAGTGGCTCTCACTCTGACTCTGAGGTGTCCCAGTCGTCTTCTCCTGTCCCATCCACATCTGCAGAGGGTGGGGCCTCACAGTCCACAGAGCCGGGGCCCTCTGCTGGAGCCTCCTCCACAGCCACACAGACCCCAGGAGCAGCCAGCACAGGGACTAAGTACATATCACTTTTTCCTCATTTTTTCTGTTAGGGTTATGAAAAGCAACATTTCTGTTTCCCAACCAGGGGTACGGGGAGATTTGGGGGGATTTTAGATTTAAAAGAATGGTGGTATTAAATGGGATTTGAAAGTAAAATATTTTTTATTTATTTTTTCCCTAAAGTTAAGTGAGGAATAACTCTGAACCACTGCAAACAGTTAGAAACAAACAAATTAGTTCTGTTTTTATTACAGTAAAAATCCGGTACAGCACCTTTAACCTGAACCTCTTATGTATAAATTATTTAATAAGACAGAAGTGATGGTCTGGTCCTGGTCTGGTCCTGGTCTGGTCCTGGTCTGGTTCTGGTCTGATCCTGGTCTGGTCCTGGTCTGGTCCTGGTCTGGTCCTGGTCTGATCCTGGTCTGATCCTGGTCTGATCCTGGTCTGATCCTGGTCTGGTCCTGGTCTGGTCCTGGTCTGGTCCTGGTCTGATCCTGGTCTGGTCCTGGTCTGGTCCTGGTCTGGTCCTGGTCTGGTCCTGGTCTGGTCCCTGGTCTTACTGCTCTCTCCTGTCTCTCCTGCTCCTCTGTGTCCAGTCCCCCCAGCCCGGCGGAGTTCATGGAGGTGCTCTCTGAGGTGAGGAGGGTGGAGGAGAGGCTGAGGCCCTTCATAGAGAGGACCCACTCCATCCTGGGGGCCGCCACCTCTGCAGACTACAACAACAACGTAAGATACGCTCAGTATATTTTACGAAAATCAATTCTAGCTATGTTATTAAAAAGACGAAAAGCAAAAAGTTTGTGCATTAAAGAAGGTTGTGATCTTGTGTCATCTTCAACATTTTGAAAAGCCTGTAAGAGCCATTTTACACATTACACAGTTTACTCCATACTTCTGTGCTGCTCTGAATCTGCCCCAAACCCTCTCTGACCTCTTGTTTGTTGCAGACAGAGGAGCGTGAGGAGGACCAGCGTGTTCTGAACCTGGTGGGGGATGCTCTGCGTGTGCTGGGGAACAGTCTGGTGGTTCTGGGGGATCTGCGCTGTAACCTGTGCAGCCGTCCTCCTCGGCCCCTCCACGTGCTCCGCCCCATGGCCCACCTGACCCAGACCCACCCAGTGCTGCTGCAGGCCGGACTACCTCACATGCCCATCCCTGTGAGTCTCATTAAGATCTGTATGTATAACTGCACTGTAGCACTGTGGCAAAGTGGTTAGCACTCACGCTTCACAGCAAGAAGGTTCTGGGATCGATCTCCAGGTCGCCCAGGCCTTTCTCTGCTGATAGTGTTTGTATTTGCTTCAAAGGCCAGTTGAGGGCACATTTTACGCAGTTGCTTTCAGACATCTGTGTTGATTCTCATGTAACTAGTCTGATGCAGGCTCAGGTCTCTGCTGTGTACAGCGGTCAGAAAGTGGCTTTTACATCAGACATGAGAGGAGGATGTGGGTGTTATGCGAAATCAATTTTATGGAGCTCTTTATCATGTTATAATGTTGTTCTCTTATCAAAAACACGACTGAAGAGGTTTTAGATGTCTTCCATGCATGTTTGAGTATTTTAGCGATCTCTCCCGGGCCCTATTCAAACCCTCCTTATGTTTAGCTGTAAGATTCTACATTATCTCTGACAAGACAGAGGAGCTAAGGGATGGGAGACTCAGAGCATCAAAAAATGAAACTGAAACTTGTTAATACATTGTTTTCTGCCAATATAGCTTTTTCAAAACAATAAAAGGTAACATGGTGATTTGAATAAGTAATATATTAGCAGTAAATACCCCCTCTTTAATTAAACACCAATGCCCTGTTCCTCCAGATTAACCTGGGCACCACAGTCACCATGACGTCAAACGGGAGAGAACCCCGTCAGCCCCCGCAAACCTCCGGCCAATCAGAGCAGCCGGCACCAGGACAAGCCCCGCCCCCCACCTCCAATGGGACCAATCAGCAGCAAGGACAGGGGGGCCCACGTGTGATCCGCATCACGCACCAGACCATGGAGCCCGTGGTTATGATGCAGATGAACATCGATGGTATGTCTGGACTTCATACATCCAATAATGCCAAACGGTTAGCCTGTCTCAGAAAAAAAACACACTCTTTTTCAGAAATGTAATTAACACCACAACACATAAACTCAAATGGGTAAAAATCGCTTTTCATGTTGTTTTTTTTTTTTTTTTTTTCATAATGCAACATAAACAAAGTTGGTTCCTTTTAAATTTTATGGCAGTTATTTATTCTCAAAAGTTTGCTAAGTTGAGTATTTTGAACTGAAACCAAACTGTTCCAATGAGTCCTGAGGTGGTATCGTGTCTTAAACAGGCGACCCTCCTGGACCGGCCTCTGGTCAGGAGAATCCAGCAGACTCTGGACAACAAGGTAAGACTTTATAGGGACATTAACGTTAACAAGAGTTGTGTTTTTGGTTGAAAAGGGGATGATTGAAATGTCCAGTAACACTAAACACTGTCTCAAGATTAGGGATGCACCGATCCAGCTGTTTCAGTTTCTGTACCGATATCGATGCTTTGACTTTAAGTATCTGCCGATCAACTGATACCAGTGTAGGGATGGAAGATGACACTTATTTCTTTAAAACACAGTTAACTTATTGCACATGAGATCCAATAGTGTTCTGTAGCTGTTGTTTATCCTTCAAATAACTAGAGAACAGTTTTATATGAATAAAAGTCGTACAAAGAAAATGAGACGTTCCAGGCCAAATCAGGCTGTAAAAAGTCTTATTACATCCAAATAAAAGCCCAACCAGGATATTGACTGAATCAGTATCATGGAACTGATACCTGATCCAGCAAATTTTAAGTATAGATTTATAGGGAGTTTAAGTGACAACTTTACTGGAAAAAACAATGCAAACTTTAAACTGACTTTGTCTAAATTTGTAAAGGCACATGTGTCAAAACTCCCACAGCAAGTTTTTTACCAACTTCCCTCACACATATTCCAGTTTTGATGCATCTTTAAATGTCAATAGTCTTCTTACTCCAAAAAATATCTCCTTTTGTCCTTAAACGTTGTTTGAGAGTATTTTATCCTTTGTTTTGACTCTTGTAACCTCCTTGTTGCTGACTGAGCAGCTGTGTTGTGCAGGGGTCCCTCTGGCTGCGTTCCCAGGCCTCCCTCCTGAGTTCATGCAGGCCATAGTGCATCAGATCTCCCATCAGGCAGCAGCCATGGCCTCTGCAGCAGGTCCCCCCACAGCTGCAGCCCACAACTCTCCTCCTGCCCAGGCTCGAGTGCTCATCACCAGCCCTGCCTTCTCGCCACGGGGCCCTCCTCCTCCAGGGGCCAGAGGGACCACCATCAACCTGAGGGCCACAGTGCCACCTGCAGGACAGTCAGGACAAGTAAGAAATGTGAAGTTTATTATCAAGATAGGCCTTCCTGATGTGGCTAATTCTAGAGTAATTTCCCATTTGTGTAATACTTAAACCTCAACTAACCCATTTAAAGATCCTATATTACACAAAATGGACTCTTATGAGCTTTAAGCCATGTTATAGTGTTGTTCTCTGATCAAAAACAGACCTGGAGTCGTGTTTTGTTTTATTCACACTTTTGAGCAAACCTTATTATTAGTGTGTGTCCATCTCCAAAGCTCAAAATGTTTTGTTCTACCTTGTGATGTCACAGAGTGGTAGTTTTCAAGTTAACAGGTACGTTTTACCTTTTGTTCAGCAAAGAATGGATATTCCAGTGCCAAAACTATTCAAATGACTTTAGTTAAGGTGAATGAAGTTTAAAAACACAGTGATGCACTTGCTGTACTACCACATGACATCACAAGGTGTTTTTAAGAGAAGAACTCAGCCTAAATATGCAGGGTTTGTTTGTTAAACATGTGTTTAACTCAAATGTAGTATCATGCTGAGTTTTCAGAAAGTATAAGATAACAGTATAACCTCTTTTGTCCCAGGGTCCTCCAGTTCCTCCTGCAGCTCTCACTCAGATGATCAGTGGTCTGGTCGGGCAGCTGCTCATGCCCGGACCCACAGGTAGGTCTCATGTTTGGAAATAACTACTCAAGATTCTCCCTATGAGCATATGGATGCAACGACACTAGGGCTATAGTCCTTTAGTCATTTAGTCGACTAATTAGCAGGACATGTCTTTAATCCACCAAGAATTTCTTTAGTCAACTAGAACCCTACAAGAAACTATCCTATTTATCTGAAATACATGTTCGTTATGTTCCAGATGATCCTGTCCACTCAGAGCCAGCCCCTCAGCCCCCTGCACAGAGCCCCTCTCAGAACAGTGCTGCGTCTGTGGGACAGCCAGCAGGTGCTGATGGCGGCCTGGCCCAGCTCCTGGGCTCTCTGCTGGGAGCAGGAGGGGCTCAGGGGGGGCCTCCTCCTGGAGCTGCTCCGTCCATCACTGTGACGCTGCCTGGAGCTCCACTGCTCTTCCACTCAGAGGCCACGGTGAGCATTTCCTCCATGGATTTGAAAATAAAATTGTTAAAATAAGTCAGCTGTGTACTGTCTGCATCTAATTACAGAGATTTAAAAAAATGTATTGTCCAAGCATCAGGAAGTACAGGATTAGCATGCTAGTTAATAGCATTATTGTGATGGCAAAACTCTGCTCTGGACCCCATTGTCCCCATTCGCTCTTAAACAGCAGTCCTACACCAGTGTATTTGTGTGGTGAAGTGTGTGACCAAGGACTCATTTGGTTAAAACACATTTGTGTTGTTCTCATAAATGCAGCGTGTCGTAGGAGCTGAACTAAATCTCCTGTTGAATCATAGTTTTTGAAATGACACATTTGCTCAAACGTGGACTTAAAACCTTAGTCACAGATTGCAGTCCTTATATTATATGTGCTCTATTGAATTAAACATTTCAGTTCACTTTCTGTCCTTTTTATTTTTCTTGTACAGCCCCCTCCCAGTGCCCCTGCCCCCCTGGCCCATCCTCCCTCTGCCCCTCCAGCACCTCCCTCTGTGGGCAGTGAGGCGGAGGAGGAGTCCCTGAGCCCGGAGCTGTTCTCTGGCATCGTTCAGGGGGTTCTGTCCACCATGATGAGCTCTCTGGCCCCACAGCAGGGCACCACCGGAGAGAGCATTGCCCACTTCATCCAGAGACTGTCCCAGACGAGCAACCTCTTCAGCCTGGGCTCTGGAGAGGCGGGCGGTCAGTACAGACACTCGGATACACACCTTTACTCACTGACAAACTGATAAAAATACCCATCAAAAGGAAATATACAGAGTTAACCATAGAACAGAGACTGATATCGTGGGATGATTTTTCTTACAGTTGATATTTGCAGCTGATTCCATCAAGATTCCCTGGGGAAGTCCACAGCTGTCCCGACTTCCGCAGTGTAACATAACCGACTTTGTGTGCGTGTGTTTGTGCGTGTGCAGGTTTCTTCGGCGACCTCCTCTCTCTCCTCTGTCAGAGCTTCTCGATGGTGGACATGGTGCTGCTTCTTCATGGTAACGCCCAGCCCCTGAGCCGCGTACAGCCCCAGCTCACACACTTCTTCAGCCAGCACTACCTCCAGGGACGAGAGCCCACCCCACGCAACATTCAGGTAACTCAGGACCTCCACACGAAGATCAGATTCCACAGAGTCATTCAACTTACAACACTCCATTAGTTCTGAATATTGTTTGGTTGCCGGACCAATCGCAGACTATTTAGTTTGTGAAAAATGTGGAGAGAGAAGCACTTTGTGGATTTGTGGACAGGGGAGATATCTGTGCTTTTCTCCAAATGGATTTAACACAGTGTTATTTTTTGGTTCCACTGTTAAAGATAAGATAAAAGATAAAAATGTACTTTATTGTCAATTCACTATGTAACAGACATTACACAGAGGACTGAAATTGCGTTCCACCGGACTCCAAATGTGCAATTTAACTAAAAACTCACACACACATACACACTCATGACATAAAGTGTACACATGCATCAACAGTAAACAGACGTAGACAAACAGGCAAGCATATACTCTTCCAACAAAAAGGAAGCTTGAGGTAAATGAATGTGCCATATGGAAGGTGCAAAAGTTGTTGAGGTGGAATGAGATGTGCAGTATGTAAGGTGCAAAAAATGAAAGTGCAGTTGCACTGTTGTGCAGGAACAGTGCACAATACACAACCAGGAGAGATGCATTGTCACTGTTGTGACGCTTCGACTAGATTAAATATTCATCACGCCGTTCTTCCTTTTCCTGATCACTTTCAGAAAAAGATTGATTATCCCTAATTGATAATGTGTAAAACCCAATTCACATATTAATCTGGTGTGAGCAGGTTAATGGTCAATAGTTGTGCAGGTAAACGCAGTGAGTGCAGTTGTTTGTGTGGATATAGAATAAATCCTGTATTCTTTGTGTGCAGTCTGCCTCAGAGGAGCTGATCAACAGCCTGGAGCCGCACATCGCTGAGAGCTTTGTAAGTACCACACGCTCTGACCCCTGACCCCCCAGCTGTCTATGTACAGGCCACAGTGTGTCCTCATACTGCTGTAGATGTGTTTACAGAGTCTTGTGTCTGTACAGGCCACAGTGACAGTGAGAGACGGAGTGGACATCGTTCAGACAAACCTGTCCTTCTTCAGACAGCAGCTGGCTCAGATGGCCACGCACATCCTCCACTGTAACGGTGAGAGCTGGCCACTGTTTTACCATGAGATAATGTTGTATGTATGATGTGTTTCATTTACACAAATGTCAGTAATCCTTAGTGTGTATGAAATAGACATAGAATGTCAAAGCCTGTCATATTTAACCTGACATTGTGTTGCTGTGGTTGTGTACAGACCCCTCCTTCGGGCCCCGTCTCCTCCTGCTCTGCACTCAGGCTCTGTTTGAGTGTTTGGCTCTGAACCTCTTCTGTCTGAGAGGAGAACAGAGCGCGCTCACAGCCGTCATCAACCACCGCATCGTGAGTTTAACATGTATTTAAGTATTTAAGATGTCAGGGATTAAAGGGGGCAAAATCAACATCATTTCAAGATTACTTTTGTTATGCCACTAACATGAGGGCCCAGTATTTTAAATGAATCCAGATCAAAATGATCAGGATTTCCAAATGGGTCACAGTGTGGTATTTCAAAAATTTGTTGCATTGGATCCAAATCAGCTCCCAGACTTGGAATAGGAAGTGATGTAGAGAATTTCACATAAACCTGGAGCGGCTGGCAGATCCTCATGGCTAAAGGAGGGTACAACAAAGCTCTGAAAATAAAACAGGCCATCTCAGGAATAATAATTGTACTCAGTGGCCCACAGATTTCAGACTAAACTATGAATCTGACTTGGATCTTAAGTTGTGAAATATCTGTTTTGAAATACCAAACTTTGGATCAGAATTTGAAAAACAATCAGATTATGTTTTGAATATGTTTGAAATATTGGGCCCAGATTATGAATCAGATGATTTTTTGACTTGACTCTTATCACACTCACAGTCCAGATTGTCTAGTTTAGTTTAGTTATTTCTTTAATGAGACAGGAAAAGTGCACAATACACAACCACAACAGGAGAGATGCATTGTACCATGTTAAAACACTAGTGCTCATTTCCATATATTGTCCCTGAGCAGCCTGATGTTACAGTTCATAAACTCAAACCTTGGACTCACACTAGTCCCAGTCGTCAGAGTAGTTGTGTGTCCACAGAGGAGAATGTCGGCAGAGGTGAACCCCAGCCTGGTGAACTGGCTCACGGGGATGATGTCTGCACGGCTGCACCTCATCCTGGAGCACAACCCGGTGACGCAGGACCACATCCAGAACTACGTGGTGTACACACAGACACAGGTGAGGAGAGGGCTGTGGGATGGGCTTATATACAGTATGTTTAGAATGGAAACTAATAATGTTCTTTTGTTGACTGAAGGCAGAGGCAGAGAGGGAGCAACCACGAGACGCTCATAATCAAGAGGTACGCTTTCTCCTGGTTTATATGATGTTTATATAGATGAGTTCTGTTATCACTCCTCACGTCTTAACTCTCTTTCATTAGCGTTGGACTTTGACAGCCGTAATTAGCCACAGTCTGTTTGCCTTCCCTTGCAACTTCACAATCACAAAATCACAATCTCTCCAGTTTCATATTTCCATATAATACCACCAGCCGTATGATGTGGTCCTACTGTTGATCCAATAAATGAATACTGTATATCAATATAACATAGACTACAGAATAGATATTATGAATTCAAGTCTTTTGAAGTCTTTTACTCCATTTCTGTGGTCCCTGTTGCACCTGACCTGTTGTTGTTCAGGAGGAGCGTCTGTCTCCAGTCGCTGCCACCACAGCAGAGGAGGCCATGGCTGCTTCAGGGGACAGGGCTGAGCGGGGCCCTTCAGCTGTGTCCTCAGGGGACATGAGACCCCACAACCCCCCCACGGCCCCCACACCTGCCCCTGCACCTGCCCCTGCCCCCGCAGGACGAGAGGACGGGCCTGCAGAGGCAGAGCCGTGGGCAGCAGCTGTACCAGCGGTAGGAAGAGATAACAAAAGTTTGAAGACATGTCCATGTAATCCCTCATTATTTAGACATGCTCCATGTCACTGTCCATAAAGAACATATTATAGATTCTTGTGGCTTTAATTCCCTTTTAAATGGGCTTCTGGTCACTTTGGAACTAGTGTTTCACATTTTCAAACTTAAAATAATGTATACATTTGGAAAACACACCTCCATTATCAAAGAGGCTCCCTCAGCTGTCAGCGATGAGAATAAATAATGGGAAAATAAACAAATGAGCTCGTGTGTGTGTTTTCAGGAGTGGGTCCCCATCATCAGACACGACATGCTGTCCCAGAGGAAGATGAAGGCCCAGCCCCCTCTGTCCGACGCCTACCTGCACGGGATGCCCGCCAAGAGGAGGAAGGTCTGCGCATTTGTACTTCATATATGGGCTTAAGTGTGGAAGGTTGATGAACTACAAAATATAAAACAATATATTATATTGTCCCCCCATCACTGTAACTGCTGCAGTGAGACTCGTCATTTTGGTCTAAAATGTTTGTATTAACCTGCTCTACATGATCCTGGGGTTTCTATTTAGTTATTTTGTTCATAAATCAATTCCTATTCCTATAATGAAAGTTAGCTCCAATTCCCCCTGTAACTGCTAACCTCGTGAGCTTCATTTTAGCCGTACACTGTGGATGACGTCACAGTCCCTTAGTCCACTTCTTTATTACAGTCTGTTGGTTAAAAAGCATCTGTGCTGTGGTAATTCTCAGCTCAGTGTTACATGACTCGGTCTAAATGCATGCTTTAGTGTGGAAGTGTAGAATAAAGTGAGTACAGTGAGCCGTTTGTGTTGCAGACCTCTCAGGGGGAAGGCCCCGCCCTCTCTCTGTCAGACGCTGTGAGTCGAGCTGCTCGCACCGCGGGGGTCCTACCACTGACCACCGCCTCCAGCCTGCAGGGGGAGCTGGAGAGACCAGAGCTCCAGGAGGCCTACACCAGACAGGTAGCAGCCCCCTGACTGTCAGATGAGTCCTACTTTTGGGTAGTAGATACTTAAATTCAATACTAAGGAATAGACTCAATACTCAATACAGATTCTTATACCACCGTAAAACACTAGGTGGTGCTGTAAGACTTTGACCCGCTGCAGGGTGTCCACACAACTCAACCAGATGTCTTTAGTATTGGACATTTATTTGGGTTTGTATATTGGTGGATATGTGTGTGATTCTGTGTGGTGTAAGTAAAATGTTGGCAAATAATTAAACATATTACAAATGCCACAAATAACTACTTGATAACGAATAATAATAAAGACTGTACAAAGAAACCCAACGGGACATCACTCATGTCACCACCATAACCAATGAGCCACACTAGTGCTGACCCTTTAAGAGAGCCGCCTGACAGTGACGTCACTGTAGCGCGCTGCCTTTAACATGAAGCTCCGACATGTAGCAGCCTAATACATACAATAATAACGTTGTAAAGAACACGAGAAAGGCAAATACACACTCACAAAGAACCATAATCAACAAATAGTCTTATCTGCTGACTCGCTCTGTCCAAGACGAACGCAGGTCATGAGGCACGCATGCAGTAACGATTCAATTAACTCAATAACACAGTAATACGGCACACATCAAACTCGTCACATCATCATAAACAATTACATACATTATATTCTCACGCACACAACATTAAAACAACCAAAATGAGTCCAGAACAGGCTCTAACTAAATAAGGCAACTTAATGCGTCCTCTCTACTCAGAGTCCGTAACCTAACCTGGCCACGACCCTGTAAGACGGGGTCACATGGGTGGAGCCAGAGTTCTGATTGGCTACTTGAGATAAGGGTCAGTCTCTGGGCGGAATAATGTGAGGATGCTGGTGGGCCTTTTCAACAAGCACAATGATAATTAAAAACACTCTTTCTTTAGACAATAGAATGTGATTTTCCACGTTAAATCGTAGTACTTTCTTTTCTGTTCCCATGTGGTCTTATATGTGTGTGATCCCTCAGTGGTTCAGGTCTAAACCAGGTCTAAACCAGGTCTAAACCAGGTCTAAACCAGGTCCATGGGCGTATACTCGTGTATGTGCTCTCATAATTGTTCTGATTCAGCTCAAAATTGTTCTAAAACTGTTCTGGAAAGCTTCATTTCTGTCCTGTCAATGGGACTTTTTTAGTTTTTGGTACAAGCTTCTATATCGATCAGTATTTGATTTTCGATACGTGTTTTTCAGGTGAAGAGGGACATCCAGGAGAGGGTGAGGGAGGACCCAGACTACAGCGCACACAGGTTCCCCCAGACCCACCGGGCCTTCTCCCAGGAGGACTCATGAGGGCCGGAGACACCTGTCAGTACCACCTCTCTGCACCTGTCTCGCACCTGTCTGCACCACCCTTACGCCTGCACCGCCTGTAGCATCAGAGCGACCAATCAGACTGTAGCAAACTCCCCTGAACCCTGACCACGTTTTGGGAACAGATGAAGCAGCGCCTCAGTGTCTCACCAGCTCTGAATGTCTGCAAGTTCTTATCGCTTTCACACATCTTTTTTTTCATCTTTTCCACTT
The DNA here is from genome assembly GCA_029959045.1 of Taenioides sp. WSHXM2023. Taxonomy (NCBI): domain Eukaryota; kingdom Metazoa; phylum Chordata; class Actinopteri; order Gobiiformes; family Gobiidae; genus Taenioides; species Taenioides sp. WSHXM2023. The sequence continues at coordinate 27,587,741 of CM057097.1, read as the reverse complement.
TGAGATTAAATTAAGATTAAGACTTTACATAGAGCGGTAAAACCATAAAACCATGGATCTATAATAAGATCTGGAGAAGTTCAAGTCCAATTTATTTTATATAACACATTTAAAAAATAAAGTGCTTAAAGGTGCATCGTGTAACTTTTCTGGTGGAGATGTTATTCCTTTGTCTGGAATGTTTCACAGTATGGCATTAAACCTTTCTATCTTCATGGAGACCAAACCAGACAAAGTTACAGCTCAGATCTGTGGAGAGGCGACCCCGCTCACAGTCAGAATGCCTGTTTTATTTGTTTGTCTAGGTATTTCTAAGTATTTTTGAGCTCTAAAACCACCTGTAATTGAATAAATGTAAAGTAGAGCTGTTTAATGTCACACTGTGGAACATTCCAGGCAGAGCAATGGCATCTCCACAGAAACACGCAGGTGACGGACCCCCAACCAAAAAGTTTCACAGTGCACCTTTTATTATACAACAGTAAACTCCAAAACACAGTACTGGATATGTCCACCATCTGTCTAGTAGAGAGTTTGATTAGAAGCTTCTCTGCAGGTTCTAGCCCCAGACAGAATTTTACCATAGACTACAGTGTAAAATCAAACTGCTCATGTTTGGCTGGCAGGGCTTCCAGAGCTTTCACATAGGTCGGATTTTGTATTGACACTTCTCTATTTTCACGACTTGAACTTTTTACATGTTTTTAAAGCCTCAAAGCGCCTAAAAGTTTCCATTTCTATCGTCACAGTGGGCGGCGTCATCTTTTATTCTTCTCCCAGATCTTGTTATACTTCCACGGATCAAACATGCCAAATCGGAGTGCCCAGATGCCCTTCCTAGATTGAGCAAGCACCTTGAGAGAGAATCGGACCAACAACCCTCTCCACACAGGCTGAAAAAAATAAATGTTTAATCTGAAATCTAAAGTTTTTCATTTCAAAACACATTTTCATAAAAAAAAGATGATTTTCTGTCTGATGGAGAACTCTAGTGCTGTTGCGATATCGATTTCATTTGTTGCGATATCGATTTCATTTGATGCGATATCGATTATTGCATCAGCTGGAATTGCCGATACCGATACTTTTACGATACCTTGTGCAGCCCTAATGCCAAACACTACGAAGTATTTTATTCATTTGTTCTTTTAGCTTAGAGCTTCATTTAACTATTTATACTTTGCAGCTGATGTCATCAACTCCCTGGGGGTGTGATGCTAACTCTAAGCACTGCTCTGTCTGAGGCTTTGTTAATTTAATTTGACTCTCAGCTTAATTTGAACACACTCTGACCAGAAAGAACAGACTTAGTGAGCTGGCTCCTGAAAATGTGCTCTTTAAATCCATTTTGTATTTTTTTCCTTTTTTTTTGTACGTTTTCAAACAATCTTAAAACTTTTTTGGCTGCGTTTGCTAATGTGTGCACTGTGTCTCCGTGGTAACTGCTGAACCTTCCGCCACTACACATAGATACGTACACGTAGAACACCCCCAGCATGACGTCGCTGCAAAGTATCTCTAATAATTCCTGTTTTGACATTTGGCCGTGTTTTAGTTTTTCGTAATGACATTTTATACGTGTTTTATACTTTTACACTGCTCCGTCTGTGCTCGCAGCTTGTAGCATCCAATCATGTTTCTAAATATAAACTATTATAAACTATTTTTGATGAGAAATTGTCCAAGACGCAAAGCAGGAATGTCTAGAAATATTATAAAAGTATTACAATATTTTTAGTAATATATTTTTGTTTGATTATGAAGCTAAAATGTTATTCCTGTGCTTCTGTATTTTAATTTTAATAATGTTCTTTGGTTGAAACGTTGCTTTTACAGACCTGAGTACTTTGTATTGTATGTGTGTATATATATAACAGTGTATTTTGTACATAGATGTAAAATGAAAACTGGAGTAGCTGCTGTGATCTGAGACCTGTCACTCGTCATTCCACATTTTCTGTTCACTTTTTTTCTGCTGTTTGAAAATTCTGAAGATTTTTGTAGCTTTGGAGAAGCAAATGGAACAAAAATGAATCGAGAATTGCTTTAAAAGTGCTTTTTGTAACTTTTCTGCCGGAAGGTCCCGTCAAACGCTTTTCTCTGTAGAGATGTTATTGCTTTGTCTGGAATGTTTCACAGAATGGCATTAAACATTTCTATCCTCATGGAGACCAAACTAGACCAAGTTACAGGTCAGATCTGTGGAGAGGCGACCCTGTTCACAGTCAGAATGTTTGTTTTTCAAGGTATTTTTGAGCTATAAAACCACCTGTAATTGAATAAACGTAAAATAAAGCTGTTTAATGTCATACTGTGGAACATTCCAGGCAGAGCAGCGACGTCTCCATAGAAACAAGCACTATGTAACCAAAAAGTTACATAGTGCACTTTAAATAAGGCCAAAACAATCTGACCATAGTGTAGATTTTTTTATAGTATATGTAGATCTCTCCTGGGGACATAAAATTAGCAAAATGATTTCATAATTTTTGGAATTTTGTGACCATTTTATTATAATTTTGTTTGATTTGATCTATGTTAAAGGGACTATTTTACACTATTTTAGATGCTATGTTAATAATGTTGTTTCCTCATCACAAACAGACCTGAACCAAAGGTAAAAAGGGAGCTGCTAACTTGAAAACTACTGCTCCGTGACATCACAAGGTGGAACGGAGCATTTTGAGCTTTGGGGATGTAAACAGACTAATAAAGCAAAATAAAACGCTACTCCAGTTCTATTTTTGAGGAGGAAACTGCATTTTAACACATCTTAAAGCTCACAAGAGTCATTTTTGTGGCCTATAATAATGTGAACTCCTAATGAACCTAATCAGACTCCGTTAATCTGTTTTTCTGTCTTCTTCTCTCTCTTTTAATATTGTTACTGTAGTCAAAGTATACCTCATAGTTTTTACAATAAACTGTACATTTCAATGCATTTCCCGTGTTCAAATCCTACTGTATTGAAATAAACAGAAACGACCTCTCAAACAAAAATACCGTATATATTCTTTATTATGAGTTTTAAATAAGACAAACTGTTATGATTTGACGTATTCACACAACCAGGAGTCACACATAAGCAGACAGAGCATTCGTCAGAGCCAGTTTTGAAAATTATACCAAGTTTTTGTCCACTAAACATACACTACCGGTCAGAAGTTTGAACACACCCTGTCATTCAAGGCTTTTTTTGTTTGTTTATTACTTTTAATGTTTTATTTACACACAGGAGACGCCAAATATATGAAGATACAGTAAATGGAATTATGTAAAGAAAAGAAAGATAAATCGCTATAGTTAAATAAATCAGTTTTGTAGTTATTTAAAGTTATTTAAAGGTGCACTATATATGTCACTTTTTAGTTGGGGGTCCATCACCTGCTTGTTTCTATGGATATGTCACTGCTTTACTTGGAATGTTCCACAGTATGGCATTAAACAGCTCTACTTTACATTTATTCAATTACGTGTGGTTTTATAGCTCAAAAATACCTGGAAAAACAGGCATTCTGACTGTGAGCGGGGTCGCCTCTCCATAGATCTGACCTGTAACTTGGTTTAGTTTGGCTTCCATGAATATAGAAAGGTTTAAAGCCATACTGTGAAACATTCCAGAAAGCATGGAAAAAAGCACAATGCGCCTCTTAATTTTATACATCTTTCTTCATATATTTCATGTCTTCTGTGTGTGTCTAAAATGTAGAAAGTGTAAGAAAAAAAGGTCCAAACTTTTGACTTGTCGTGTACTTCACAAGCAAATATATGGGAGAAGTAAATCTGTATTTGACAACGACAGCGAAATGGTGGAAGCTTTTTATAAACAGGTCGGGAATATACTTGGGTCCACTACAGTAACACAATAGTAGTTTATAATCATTTTACTTTCAAATTTCTATGATTTTATGAAGAAAACTGTGTCTGGATAATGTGAATTCTCAGTGAGTGAGTTTACATGTGCACAAGTATCCTGGTTATGAGCCTATTCTGGTTTTGCCGTTTACCTGCGCTCAGAGAAACCAGGATGCTCATCTTCCTGTGCACATGAGGAATCAGAGTATCCTGGATATTTAGACTGGTTGCTATGGAAACTATGGCACAGATATGGCAAGGAGCGAAACATGGAGCAACTTTGCAAACTTAAGGCTTTTTTTTTCAGGTTTCTAACAACAAAAAAGAAGACGTACATTCAAGTCAGAACATGAGGCTGTGGAGCTCTGACACAACTTCAGTAAAAGTCGTTTTTAACAGTTGAAAAATAAAACAAAATACAAAGTCTCACAGCGTTAGTTTAGTTCAAGAGCAGCACAGACAGACACAGAAGTGAGTCTGGGGTAAACATGTGCTTGTATTAAACAGTAGACTGCTTTATTTTGTTTAAGTATAGAATATTATTACTTAAAAAGTCCTGGTAGGAGTTTGAGTTGTTTTGGGAAAGTAACTGCTCCTACTTTTGAGAAATCAAGATACTGCGTCTACAGGCCACAGTGTCCTGGAAACTACCAGAAAAACCCAGCGAGAGTCTCCTGGTTTCTCGTAACTGGGACATTGGCTCATCCAGGAGACTGAAAACAGGATACTGCGTTTACACGGACACTCGCATAACCAGGATACTCCAAAAACCCGATCATAACCGGGACACTCGAGCGCAGGTAAACACACTCAATATGTATATCTTACTCTATAAATAATTTAAAGCTATTTACACTTGGTTCTAATGAAATCTACAATTTTAAAGGTCCTATATTACACAAAACTGACTCTTGTGAGCTTTAAATCATGTTATAGAAACAGACCTGGAGTTGTGTTTTGTTTCCTTCGGTAATTATGCATTATTAGGCTGTCTACATCGGCAAAGCTCAAAATTCCTGCAAAATCATTTAGTGGTAGTTTTAAAGTTATTTTACAGCTATTTTTGGCCTCAATTGAACTACTTTACACATCACTACTCCAGAGTAACTTTAAATTGCCGCTGTTATTTTTGAATATTTTTAAACTTTCATACATTTTAGATTATTAGTAGAAAGTCTCTAATATCTTCTGTTTCAATGAGGCTAAAACAATAGCTGTAACTTTAAAATTTCATAGAAATGTTACTGCTTCGCCTGGAATATTCCACAGTATTCAAGCTAAGTCATCTTGCATTTATTACAGGCGCTTTTATTGATCAAAAATAAAAAAGTGCATTCGTATCATGAGCAGGCTTGCCTCTCCGCTGATTTGACTTGTTACTTGGTCTGTTGTCTGTCACCTGCTTATTTCTGTGGAGTTTTGTTGCCATATTGTGGAACATTACAAGTAAAGCAACAACATCTCCATGGAGACAAGCAGTTGGCCTACCTGCCACTAGAAAAGTTACATAATGAACCTTTTTTTTTTTGTGTTAACGGGCCTATTGCAAACATACCTGGAGCTGTGTTTTGTTTCGTTCACACATTTTTTTAGTTTAACACACAAACCAAAGTTCTTCTCTCGAACTGAAAACACTCTGTTCCACCTTGTGATGTCATGTGGTGATACAGGAAGTGCTCCACTGTGTTTTTAAACTCCACACAGCTTCACTAGAATCATTTGGATCATTTCAACCTTGGATTTGTCACTCGGCAGAGGTAAAAAGGAGCTCTTAATCTGAAAACTACCACTACATGACATCACAAGGTGGAGCAGAGCATTTTGAGCTTTGCAGATATAAACAGACTAATAATAAAGTTTTAGTCAAACATGTGAATGAAACAAAACACAACTCCGGGTTCTAGCGTGACTTAAAGCTCACAATTGCGTTAATTTTATGTCATTTAGGACCTTTAAAGATTTGCCTTCATGTTTTACAGTTTGAGTTTTTATTTCAGTTTTCTAATGGTTCCACACAGCCAGTTCACAGTGTCACTTCTGTCTTTAAAACCACCTCGTATAAACCCAACAGTTACCAAAATACTCTCCTCATTCTCAGCCACAAGATGGAAAAATAACATGCAAAAATAATGTTATAATCTTCGTCATCCTCTGTAGAAACCTCATTTATAAATCGAAATATCAGTACCAGTGTCTCTGTCTCCACCTCTGTCCCACCACAGGCTCATACATACTTCTGTTGCTTTGCTGAAAAATACAAAAGAGCTGCTCATGGAAACAGAATTTTGATTCAGAAATTGCCAGTTATTTTCCAGTTTAAAGGAACTGTACGCAGCCTGGACTCTTACAGATAAAAACAAAAAGGTATCACATCTGAACCTGCGTTGCCAGAGCCTTAACCTGCGGACAGAGGACTTGTAGTTTTTCTTGAATAAGGACAAGCCTCATGTGAAGCTCAGAACCTCCAGAATTCCCTCACTGAGCTGTAGAGGCTGCACTAGCACTGATACTTTAACTTCTTGGGTTCTTTTTTTTTAAAGTCAATACAGTGACATGTATTTACCTTGTTGACATGTTTCGGCTGCTGCTGCTGCATCTTCAGAACTGTCCCCGGTGTTGGTGGGAAGTAACAACAACTGACCACGCCCACAGGAAGTAACAACAGCTGACCACGCCTACAGGAAGTAACAACAGCTGACCACGCCCACAGGAAGTAACAACAGCTGACCACGCCCACAGGAAGTAACAACAGCTGACCACGCCCACAGGAAGTAACAACAGCTGATCACGCCCACAGGAAGTAACAACAGCTGACCACGCCTACAGGAAGTAACAACAGCTGACCACGCCTACAGGAAGTAACAACAGCTGATATACGACACGTCACCACCAACACCGGTGACAGTTCTGAAGATGCAGCAGCCGAAACATGTCAACAAGGTAAATACACTTTACTGTATTGTTTTTAAAAAAGCACCCAAGAAGTTAAAGTACAGAAGAAGACAAAATGAACATCTTTGGTTTAGCACTGATTCTTGTTTGCTTACAGGTGCTGGGGTTTAGGTAGTGCCCGTTCAGATCAGAGAGAAGCATTTTAAGTTCAAACACACTGGATTGAAACTGGCAACACAAATGAGCGACTGATGCGAGGCTCATTCTCAGAGATGGTCGTAGTATTTGTGTTTCTCGCACTGCTCCTTTAGATCAGATTCAGTTTGTCTCATTTTTGTGTCCAGCATTTGGAAAATACCAGATTTTGCTCATTATTTAATGTACTTCCAACAGTTACGTTTGAGTAGTACTTTTTCCAAATACTTTACTCTTACTTGAGTCATTTTTTGGACCACTACTTTGTACTTTTACTTGAGTAATATTATTTTGAAGTAACATTACTCTTACTTGAGTAGTTTTTAGGAACTCCGCCCACATCTGCACTTTTCTTTTAATTCTCAGCCTTTTAGTAGTCATCATCATCATTAAATATGCTTGTTCTTATTTTCCATAAACGTCCAGTTTTTACTCTTTTCATTTAAAACCTCGGTATATAATTTATATTTTATTACATCACACATTATTTCTAGAACAGGTATTTCTTGTTTTCAAATCAACAAACAACATTTTTCAGACTCGCGCTGGTTTTTTAAACCAGTTTAAAACATCTTTACACTTTTTAAACCACAAACGGGACTTTTGGCCACACGGATGTTTCCAGCGCGGTGCACTGCGGAACTTTTCTGGAGGAGTGTGCTACCTGCTCTTCGCTGTGGAGATCTTATCGCTTTGCCTGGATGAGATTAAACAGTTTGGCATATGGAGATAAGGCCAAGTTACAGGTTAGATCTGTGGAGAGGCAATCCCGGTCACAGTAAGAATACAACGTTTGATTTTCAGTGCTTTAACCTTTAGTACAGGAACCACATATAATTAGCCAACTAGCAGTAAAATGCATACTGGGCGGTTAATTTTAATTGCATCTTTGTTTTGTTTGTTTGTGAAGTAATAATTAATGACGATGTACCTGATTTTTTACCATCTTAAAAATATGATCAGCAGCAGCTACAACTAGCACTTCCTGGTTCTAGGGCGATAAAACGCTTTATAATTGGATGTAAACAGTACACAGCAGCTTTAAGAGCTGCTTATACAATATTTCTGTCCTGGGGGAAGACACATTTTGGTCAAATTCATGGTCAGAGGAAAAAAATCAGGTACAGGTCCTTGAATGTTGCATTATTTAACCTCAAATTAAATATTGTATTGTATATTGGTTTCCTTTAATGCGCTTTATTGCTGCCCATTTCCATTACAAACAATGCTGTGTTATTGTACATAAACTAATCCCATAATAAGCATTAATAAAGGCTTTATAAATACTAACAGCTCTTTTATTACTATCATACCAATTATTACTTAGTTAGGGATGAAGAAGTGATCCTTAAACTAAACTGGTACAAAATAAATGTAAAACAGATACATTTCAGCTATTATTACTTTGGCACATTCCAGGAAAAGCGATAACATCTCCATGGAGACAAGGAGGTAGCATAGCAACTAAAAGTACCACAGTGTATCTTTAATTACCAACAGAGAAATAGGATGAACTACATTCATATTAAACACAGGCCCCTTGTACAAACAGTCTTTTTACCAGCGTACTTTCTCTGTACATTTCTATGATGTACGCGATATTAACAAATGATTTAATGTTCTGTAAAGTTACACGGAGCTTCTACGGGCTGCGGCGATAGTTCCCATGCAGATCTGCTCTGAGTTAGATGGATATTGGGGCTTGCTGATCGTGTGATTGACAGTTCAGAGTACTCGGGGAGGGTTTAGTTCCTGTCATGGCGCAGGGAGGACAGCAGGGGGGGCAGTAGGTTGAGCGCGGGCCGGTGCTCCTGTAAACCCAGAGCCACCAGAGCCCCCGCCAACAGAGACGTGACCCGGGGCAAAACGGGCCCACGGGCTGGCATCACCTACAACACAAACAGGAGTTACACACAGAAGGAATAATCTGGAAGAGTTGAATATGTTTGAGTGTGAAATATTCCACAGTGTCAGAGTGAACTCACACCTTTTCTACTTTGTGACAGTGAATGAGTCCATCGTGGCCAATGTAAAACGTGGAGAAAGCGTCGACGGACCTGAACATGACACATACACACGTTTATTTGTGACACAGCTGGCCACCCGACCATCCATCGGCCCCTCCAATCACCATCACACACCCACACAATCACACACCCACACAATCACACACCCACACAATCACACACCCACACAATCACACACCCACACAATCACACACCCATACAATCACACACCCATACAATCACACACACACTCACATTTACATACACACCACATTCACACTGGGGAAGGTGGGTAAAGTGTCAACAACAGTTTGCTGAACCACTGTGGCCCCACAAAACTGAATCGCAGAAGAAAATGTCTACAGGTCTAAACTTTTCAGTTATCCAGTTTTTTAACTGTAAAGCGACTGGAAGATATGTTAAAAAAGAGGACATACTGTGCTTTTGTCTGTTATATAATATATATGAATATATGATACCTGTGGTACATATATTTTGGACATTTTAAATTGCAATATTTATCTGAAGCCATGCAATAAAAGAAAAATGTGAGGTAATCACTCACATTTTCCTGGTTGGAAAATGTAGGTGTCCAATGAGGTGCCAGGATGGCTCTGCCATGCTGCTGAATCATGTGTGTATCACAGATTAAAAAGTAATGTGTGTGTACGGCGGCTGATCGGAGGAATGACACCTTCAAAACAGGAGATTACACAAACGTGCATCACTCCAAATACAAGTTCAGAGGGTAAATGAGGAGGAAAACGTCTATCACACGGTACTTCACATAATAGGCCTTCTTTAAAACATGTCAAGGTGTTTTTTAAATAACTTTGTGGTTCATGTAGTTGAGATTAAATAAAAGACACAGAGACACAGAGACACAGAGGTCCTGACCTGAAGAGCTGGGACTTGTCCTTGAGGTAGAAGCGCAGCAGCAGGCTGTGTACAGGGACACCTCGCAGTCTCCATCGGGCCTTCACCGAGCCGTCCTCTGGGTGTTTGGTGAGCTTCAGCACCTCCAGACGAGCGTCCACATAGTACAAATGACACAGCATCCGCCACAAGGTCAGGCTCAGCTGGTACAGGACACGGCCCCTGGACACACAGCTGTTCAATCATGACACACACACACGGCCCCTGGACACACAGCTGTTCAATCATGTGTACAAGTAAGAGATACACAAAAACAGACAGACAGACACAGACACACACACACACACACACACACACACACACACACACACACACACACACCTGTTCTCTCTGCTGTCTACAGGTACCAGTATAAGTACCAGGTCCACACACACGTGTACCTTGTTTTGGTGTTCAAGAGCCCATTGATAAACTCCACGTCCTGGGAGTACATGCTGTAGTCGTGGTCCTTCTTAAAGAACCCTGGGAGCTGAAAACAAACACAAGAGCTATTTTAAAATAATCTTCTAGAATATTTGAGATGTACCAACATGTTTGGTACTGACTCTCAAAAACTGAATATTTTTATTTTTCATATAAAGCATGGCAACAGGGGCATATCATTAAAAAGCACTGTACCCTGTAACAGTGGTATGGGGTATTGGGTCAGGCTGAAAATCCACACAGGAGAATCAGTTAAGAGTTCCTCCAATCTGCGTACTTTTGTTTATACAATGAACCACATAACTGTTAACCATTTATATTATTTTGATACTAAAGAATAGGCTCACGATCGACAGCAATATTGTCATTTTCCAAACAAAATAATAGTGTTTGTTTATTACACCTTGTGCTCTTACACTTGTTCAGACCTCCCCGGCAGCTGAGATTCAATTCTTGGATGTATGAATAAGCTCTGCGTTTGCCAGCTGTTCTTGTAGTAGCCTAGGCTATCGCCTACCATGATGAAAACGCTGTTCTACGTTTTACCAAAGGTTTTACATTTAACATGTTTTCTCAATCCTGGCAATGTTTTTCAAAAGCCAAAAGATTACGTTACAACATATTCAAATACATTTACAACATTTATTTAAATATTAGGCTAAATTACATTTTCTCTGTGATAAATGAAAATACTGTTTTACATTTAACATGGTTTCTCAATCCTGGCAATGTTTTTAAAAAGCCCAACAATGGATTAAAGATGGATTTATTCAAAGATTAAATGTTTTCTGTGACAAAACGTTGTTGGGTGTTTTTTTTTTTTTTTGCTGAAGAGGGCGGTTTTTCGAACGTGATTGGGCGGAAATCACTAAACCCAATCTGGCAACACTGAGAGGAAACAGAAAAGATCAAATCTGACCCAGTGATTTTTTTTCAGTATTGATACTTGCTTAAATGAGAATCAAGTTTCAACATTAGTTTTAGTATTGATTAGTTTCAGATTTTTGACACGTTTGACGTTCTGTTGATATGTTCACTGTTGTGATTAAATATGAATAATAAAAAATATCAGGTGCCGATATCAGGAAAACTGAAGCTCTGAGTCTCTAATATAATGGAAGTCTATTTGGGTTTCCTACCTCTATCCTGAGGCGCTCGTACATCAGAGCCAGCTTCTGCTCTTCCTCACTGTCTCCTGCAGGGGGCGCCTCCTGTAGCCGCTGGGCCGGGCTGCACAGGGTGGAGGGCAGAAGCAGAGGCATCTCCTCCACTCCACAGACCTGCTCCGCACTGCCCAGCGCCTCCACCGGGGGGCAGTGGAAGCAGTAAAAGTGAGATCCGTAAACGAAGGGGGCGGGGCATTTCTCGGCTTCGAACAGGCTCCTGAAGCAGCCGTGTTCCCTCACCAGAGTCTCAGGGTTCTTATGACTCCGCCCCCCCACACTGATGTCGTCCACGCCGCTGCCATCCACGATGGTCAGGGGGAAGGACAGGGCGGACGGTTTGTGTCTGCTCCGGTCACGCACGGGGATCTCCAGGACCACGCTGAACGACTCCACCCACTCGTCGTCATGGCAGCCGGCGGTGCACTGGGATTGGCCCGTGTGGGGGAGGGGGTAAGACAGGGGTGGGCGGGTGGCGTTCTGGTAGCGGAGGCTGTTGGGCGGAGCCAGGGCCCATGATGCACTGCTCAGGGGGCGGGGTGTGTGGGTGCGGAGGGCTCCATCCACCTGAGAGAGCAAAGAGAGAATGAATCTAAAAATGAAAGTCTGGACAAGTTACAAATGTTATAAACTAAAGGCTGGTCACTAGGAGTGGCAAAAATACTGAAATATCGTATCGTTTAATTTAATGATACAGTATCGATATCCTGGGCTGCTGTATCAATACATTGCCAAGAGCATTTTTTAGTGTATTTTACAAAATTATTTTGTAAAAGAGCTACAGTTTTGCTGCTTGTTTGGAGAAAGGAAGCTTGTTTATGCAGCACATTCGACATTTTCACTGTTTTAATGATTAAAATGGGCATTTTTCATAGTCACTTTGCACAAACTTAGTGGTTTAATAAAGACTTTTAGCATCACAGCCATGAGCTAGCCTTTATTTTTACTGAACCGTATAGAATATATCTGAAATATATCGTATTGAATCGTATTGAATAGAAAGTGCACTGTATTGAACGTATCGTATCGTGGCCTATGTATCGAGGTATGTATCGCATCGGCAACTTCTTAATGATACCCAGCCCTACTGGTCACTCATTTATTTAAAATATCTGAAAAGTGCGAAGGATTTAAAAGTGGAGCTGGAATTACAATTATTAGCAAAACTGACACTAACATTGATGCTAAAGTCAAAAATATTTGTATGTTATGTATTTCAAAATATTAAATTTCATCTATGTTTGCAGCGCTGTCCTCTACTGATACTTTAAAGCTGATGTCATCAACAGCCTGGGAGTGTGATGATAACTAGAGGCACTGCTCTGTCTGAAGCTTTGTTACTCAAGTTAGACTTTAATCTGAACTTTTGTTTTCCTCTTAAACAAGTCCCTCTCAAATCACATTACAGCCACAATCTAGCTAGCATTAGCCAGCAGTTTTTCAGTTAGTCCCCCTCATCTTTTTATTGAAAATCAAACTCCTAAACAGGACCATGAACGCTCGTATTGATCACAGACTCGTGAAAATGTGCTGTTTGTCTTCATGGAGATGTTTTTGCTTTGTCTAGAATGGTCCAAGGTAGAGATTAAACCCATCCATCTCAAGGGAGACAACTACAGGCTACATTGCAGGTCAGATCTGTGGAGAAGCGCCCCTATTCACAGAGAGACGTATGGTATTTTTGAGTAATAGAAACACCCGTAATGAAAAAAACGCTACATAGATGTGTTTAATATCAACCATGGAACATTCCAGGGAACGCAGCAACATCTCCAGTGACGGACCCTCCGCCAGAAAAGTTACGCAATGCCCCTTTAGATCCATTTAGTATTATTTTTGCAGTTTTCAGACAATCTTAAAGTGAAATCAGGCAGACTTTAATAAGCGCTCTGTCACAACTGTACAACAACTTAATCTTAAATAACAGATAACCTTATGCCCCGTCAATCAGCATATTATTTGTGCTCCTTTACCCTGTGGATGATGTGACGCTGGCTCCTCACGGGCTGCCTCCTGCTGCGGACACAGGCGATCCAGAAGGCCACGCCCCCTCTGTTTACAGCCATTCAGCAGCAGCAGGGCCTCCCCACTCAGTCACAGACCATCCCAGCTCCACACACGCACATGCACACGTGCACACACGTACACACACGCACACGCTGCAGGCTCCGAGGCGAGGACCACAGCCGGTCTCTGCTCCAGAAATCAGTCTACGGACACAGAAGAGAAGACGGGCCAGTGAGAGACCGTGCAGAGTGAGATAAACAGAGAAAACCTATTGAGTTATGTTTTTTATTAATGAAAATTTTGGGTCAGTTTTTATCGTGGGCGCCAGTGGGGAAATATTTGTAATTTTTCTATTCTATGATCAGATTTGAGCTGTAGAGAGTTGAATAAATAACTCTATGACTCACTGTAAACATTCTGCTGTTTTGGTTTTTTACCCTATTGTACATTTAGAATAGTTTTGGGGATAATTCTACTTTACAGTTTTTCATCTATATTTTCTTAAGCAATAATGTGTATTTGTGACCAGCCTGTCTGTTAAAAACTTCATCTGCAGACAGAGTGCCACACAACACTCTCATCCATAAAATACAATACCATATAAATAAATGATTAGCTTGTCATTACTTTACATAAGACTAAGAAACATCAAGCTAATGTTCTGGATCAGGTAAACAGTCACTTATATATAAGTAATAAGGCTGCAAAATTGATCACGAATGAATCAAAACAGCTATTTAAAGACATGCAATTAGAACATTGAAAAGACTGCAACTTTTGTACTATAATTTCCTCCACAAACAACAAGTTCCTCTGTCTTATTCTGCATAAAAGCTGCTAACCCTGTAATGTACAAACATGCACTGAATGTGATTTTTGTATTATTTTGTCAGTTCAGATTGTAGTGATTTTGTCAGTTCTTGTGGACATGTTTAAATTGTGAAGATTGAATAGAATCCTATTAAAACATATATAGCACCATAAATCTGACTGTAATCAATGTTTGTCAGAGAAACTGTAATTAGATAAATATCCAAAATGGTTCAGCCGTAATAAGTAATTCATCCCATTTTTATGTCAAGTTGAACTGGAACAGTTGGTTAAAGGTTAAAGAGTTAAACTTCCATCAGAGCATAACAGCACGATGTAGTAATAGAAACAGATTAGCAGCAACCAGAGGGTTTCTGGTTCAGCTCTGGGTTTTTAACATCAACCCAGAGCGGTCTCTAGACACTGTCGGGGCCCTGGGCAAGACGAGGTTTGTGGGCCTCATGCCAGAAAATCGCTGATGTTAAAATGGTAATTTTGTAAAATGGCAATTCATATTATGAGGTCAACAATTCATTGTTTTATAACAACTGTGACTTTTCCAGCCCTGTTGGTTGTAAAAGTCTGGTCCTCTGGGCCCTCTGCAGCTCAGGGTCTCAGGCCTGGTTTGTCTTCCCCATTGTGGCGGATCAACCTGTCCTGTAGGTGTAAATAACTTATTGCTCAAACCTGGCACTTGATGTATTTCCTATTTTAATAAGGCTAATGATCTACTAAAAGAATGTAGATTACAAACCTGATTGAAGTACATGTTGTCATGTTCCTAAAACACTTTGTTGCTCAAATTACTCTGATGCAGCTAGAGGCCAAATGACGGCTGTTCCACTGCCACCTCTGGGAGAAACAATTAGAAATAACTCCTGACATTTACTGTGGTACACTACTAACACTGTGTGTGGATTCAGAGATTTAGTATCCACAGATGAAACAGTCAGGATGAAACTCAGCCAACAGCACATGACCAGCACAGACCACAAGCTTACAATCAGACGCTGGCTTCACTCGGCCAATTAGGATCCAATTACCTCCACACGAGAGTTTGGGACGAGCAGAGGAACAGCTGAACTGCACTGAGATCTGGGCTCTTTGGACTAGAAAGAACTTTAGTACTGCCATCGTGATTACAAGTGCGATATATATTTTAGAGTTGAGATGTGTGGTTCTCGGCACAGGACATGAAACTGCATAAATGACTGTGGTTTTGGTGCTCTGTTATAGTTCACACGCAAGTGTTCACATCAACATCACCAGAGCATTTTTTTATTTTATTATACGTGATATAGACTGCAAACTTAACAACAGTAACAATCTGTGCCGATAGATTTTGGGAGATCAGACATAAACAGAACACAGCAGACGTCACATGATTTCACCATAAACCACCATACACACTCTTTACATTTGGTTTACAGGAAATGTTCATTGATCAGCTGCATGACATGAGTCTGAGTCTGACTTCTGCGTTTATGAACTGGAGTTTTAGATCTTGGTCTTTATAATACTCCATAAAGAACAGTGGACCATATCTGGAGTCAAATGTTTATTCTGATAGTAACACATGCGCTTTCTTTCCTTCAAGAGTAATAGTGTGTAGTCTACAGCAGCCACGAAGGCAGAGAGGCTGATGTTTCGTCCATTTAAGGTCAGAAAACCTTGAAGATTACACTATATACACTACATAGATTACAGTATAGACGTAACAGCGTGACAGGACACATGACTGTGACAGCTTTAGAACTTTGAATGAAAAAAACACGTGTATTTACTAGGCACTGGCACACGATGATTGGATTTCTCCTTCAGTGTTGACAGTCCTCTGACATGGCTGTTAGCTTACTAGCATTAGCACGTTTTACAATGAAGCCCAATGAGTTTGGCTAGCAGGCTAAGCTAACGAGTGTTATCCAGCTAAGCTAACCGTTGAGCCTACCCCATTTGACCCACACTCGAGCTTTTGTTTGACCCTTTTCTGAGACGCCTCACCGGAGTCCTCCTGCCCGCGGCCGTCCCCAGGTCCGTCCCCGGGTCCAGGTGATGTGCGGTGAGCGGCTGAGGCGCTGCGGCGTAAACGGCTCTGGAGCTCTTCTCCAAATGTCATAACAGTCCGCCCGGTGTCCTTGCGCTGCGCTCCGGAGCTCCGAACACGCACAACCACGGCGCGCTCTGACGCCAGGCGCGCACAGGAGCGCGCACAGGAGCGCGTACGGAGGGCCGGGGCGCACTGAGGGGCGCGCGGAGGGCACTGAGGGGCGCGCGGAGGGCACGGGGGGCACTGAGGGGTGCGCAGAGGGCACGGGGGGCACTGAGGGGCGCACAGAGGGCACGGGGCGCACTGAGGGCACGGGGGGGGGCGCACGGAGGGCACGGGGGGCACAGAGGGGCGCGCGGAGGGCACGGGGCGCACTGAGGGGCGCACAGAGGGCACGGGGGGCACAGATTGGCGCACGGAGGGCACAGATTGGCGCACGGAGGGCACACAGGAGCACACACAGAGAGGCGCACACAAACACACGCACTGCTGCTGCCCTCATGGCCTGGGGACAGATGGACACTTACAAATAAGGGAGAAACAGGCCTGCTATAATTAGTCCAGTCACTGTGGAATTCCAGGAGTTTGGATTGAAATTCTAATGTAATTCAGTTAATTAGGAATAAAAATGTAACAGGCATATCAGGCACTCATCTAAACGAAAATCTAAACAAATGAAAAAATAAATAAATATTCTAATAATAATAGACTAATCATTTATAATAATATTTATATTAATAAAATGTATCCATCTTTGTAATGTACCATAATCAACCAAGATTGCATTAGCTGTTCTAATTTGTGTAGCTTCAGCGTCTAACCCTCTTCTACTGCAGTAACAAACTTGTGAACCTCTAGATAGAACTCACTCCTGGACGCTCCAACCTGGGCTCCTTGTATTCTGTAGTCAAGGAATCATTTATTTACCCACAAAAAAACTCTCAGTATTGTTAATTTCATTTTGCATCACATCTGAATAAAAGAGCAGGTGGAGGACTCATTCAGAGCTGTTCTAGACAGTCCCGAGGCCAGAGGGGGGCCAGGGGCCACTTGCCAGGAAAAGTGCTAATGATTTTGAAAGCTTATTTTTACTTTGACAATTCATATTTAAGCTACAGAGGGGGCCCCTCTGTAGCTTGGGGCAATTGCCTGGTTTGCCTACCCCACTGTGGCGGCTCTGAACTCAATTTTCCATTTAAGTTTTGTTTTTTAAGATACACACACACAACGCACGCACGCGCGCACACACACACACACACACAAAAAAAAACACGTGTTTTTTTAACCTGAGCTGTTAAGTTGAAAACAACCCACCTCTTCATGACATCATAAGGTGGACCAGAACATTTTGAGCCTTGGAGATGTAGACATACTAAAAAGATTAGTCAAACATGTGCGAATGAAACAAAACTCAATTCCAGGTATGTTTTTATTCTAACAGCTTAAAGTTCACAAGACTGCTGTAGCACCTTTATGCAACACAATCATAAATGTGCCATTTATGGTGGCAGAAAAGTTACAAAGTGCACCTTTAATTATTGGGCATCACTGGGCTCAAACTGTGTGAGGTGACACAGCCTATGCCGCACTCAAAATAAACCATTGTATCCTCGGATGACCCATCTCTCCTTCCGAACAGATGTGCGTCCGTAAATGTGCGCTGCCTCCTCCGGTCCGCAGGGGGAGACAGCGCGCCTGACCCCCGCACAGCCGCGCTCTCCGCCCGGGTAGAAGCAGCGCCCCGCACCGGCTCCATCCACCGCACGGGCCGCAGGACATGTGAGTGCGCCCGTAACCAGCATCACACGGGAGTTTTACGAGTGTTATTTATCCGGACGTGACCCCGGTACCGCCATGCCCAAGAAAGCCAAGGAAGAGGCGGAGTGGCTGGACGACGAGGCCCCGCCGGCGGCCGCGGGTAAAGACGGTTACGTGTTTAGTAAATGTTCCGCGTTAGCATCGAAGCTAACTGTAGCGGCACTGCGTAATGGAGCAGATGTCATGCGATAACGTGAAGAAATGTACAGTTTTCAAGTAATTAAACTCAGTTAATAGTCAATATTACAGAAGAATTAGGTTTCTCTCTTTAACCACTTCCTCAGTTTCTTGTCGTAATTTCTCTCGCTTTAATTCAAGTTTACATGTGTGTCAGTTTTGTTATTTTCTTTAGAGTTAGATTTAAACAAACTTTATTGATCCACAAGGGAAATTATTTGGACACAGTAGCTCACTAATCACAATATAAATATAATAACAAAGAGTAGATATTAAATGGTAATAATAAATTCTAAGTAAGTAGCAAAAAATATGGCAAGAGACAGGTGTCAAAAAAGACAATTATATAAGTGTATATGTCCAAAAAAAAAAAAAAAAAAAGTAATATATAAAATCACAGCTTGTCTTGCTAGTTATTTTTAGTTTATTTTAGTTTTAGTTATTTAACTTAAAAAAAAAAAAAAATAGAAAACTGAGAAAACTCACTCTAGATGTCATTGTATTCTTTCTTTTTTACTTTTTATAAATTGACCATTCATTTGTGTGTATTGATGTATTATGATTTGTCTAACTTAAAAAAATAAATAAATAAAAAAAAAAGTGAAGAAATGTGTAGCGGTTAGATTAAATTAACATTCAAGGTGAGGGAATTAGATAATGGGTTGTCCAAAAATACGGTATTGAGACAAAAAGCTGCATTAATAGTTTAGGGCATAGCGTTTGGAAATAGTTATGCACATTTTATCTTGATGTAGCTGTAATTATAAGTCTGTAACAACATTAAAGTGTATGACTTTGTTGTTTATGTCTCTACAGTTAATTTAACCACTTTGTAGCTAGAATTATCTTGTGTTTCTGAGTGTGACGTGCATTTTAAAG
Organism: Taenioides sp. WSHXM2023; assembly: GCA_029959045.1. NCBI lineage: Eukaryota > Metazoa > Chordata > Actinopteri > Gobiiformes > Gobiidae > Taenioides > Taenioides sp. WSHXM2023. The sequence goes on along the minus strand of CM057097.1, from coordinate 27,568,533 downwards.
GTCCTATATTACACTAAATTGACTCTTGTGAGCTTTAAGCCATGTTAGAATGCTGTTGCCTTATCATTTTTCATTTCCACATGTTTGAGTAATCCTTTATTATTAGTCTGTCTACAGCTCCACAGCTCAAAATGCTCTGTTCCACCTTGTGATGTCATCTAGTTGTAGTTTTCAAGCTGCTTTTTACCTTTTGGCCAGTGGAGATTGGCAATTCTAGGACTGAAATCATCCAAATGATTTAAGAGAAGGTGTATGGAGTTTAAAAACACAGTGGAGCACTTCCTGTATTACCACATGACATCACAAGGTGGAACGGAGTATTTTTTGTTTGAGAGAAGAACTCAGACTAAATATTCAGGGTTTGTTTTTGATGAGGAGACAACATTATAACATAGAAACATAGATAGTGTAATATTGGCCCTTTAAACCCAAAAACACAATAGTTGATTTATGTTTTTTATGCATAGATGAACTAATTTTTGACAAATTCATTCCAAAATAGAAAAACAAGAGCTAAAAAAAGTCATAATTCCTTCATCTTTCATTCCTTCATTCCTTCATCCTCTCACACAAAACTAAATGTTTGTCTGGACCTCCCATAAATGATGCAACACCACTGTAATGTAATTGCACAGTTGTCTCCTTAAATAATCTGTTATATGATCAGGATTGTATAATGTAAGTTTACCCAGCAGCCTTTTTCCACTCACAGCTGTGGAGGACACAAAGGCATTTGCTGACCCCAGAACTGAATAGTTTTGAGGGATTTGGATCTTCTGAACAATAGAGCTCAGGATTGTCCCGTCACACGTCATGGAACAGCCTAATGTTACACCAATGGAGATTTGAAGATGCTAAATACCAAACATAGTGCTCACTCAATAGTATTCTGACACTAGAGCAGATCTGGGCAAGTTTTTCATAATCAATAGATAACACTAACAGTAGCCTCTATTTTACAGAAATCCCATGACCGTGTTGGAATAATTTTGCACATTAAAACACAACGCAGCTAAACACAACATTAAGAGTCATACAGAACAGTTCAGCTAAGAGGCAGTGAGAAATTGGGTTTATTATTGGCTATTTAAATGATAAAAAATCCATTTTGATTTGGGGAAAAAATGTAGAAAGTTTTCAATGTCCAAAAATGAAAGTATTAAATAACTGTTTTCTTTTTTATTCACAGAAAAAACTGTGAAGAAGGGCAAGAAAAATAAGAAGGATAAAAAGAGCGTAAGTAGCATCTTCAGCTCATTTTGACCTTTTAGAAAATGCGTCAGTCAACTTTTTAATAACTTCCATATCGCTTCCATAACAGGGCTATTTCTGACTTCCTGACCGATATTAAACCATAATCCAGTCCATTCAACTTGTTTCCAATTGCATTTAATCACTGAATTCTTGAACTTTGGCGCACACTGTTGCATTTCCCTCAAAATAATTGGAAAAACTAATCTTCACTGAACATTGTCGGGGTCAGAAAGGGTTACCTGTTATTTACGGAATTAGAGTAACTAAAAAGTGTGGAAAAACTGTGAAAATTAAAACAGAAAATCAGGAAGAACATCTGTTAAATTTCTCACGCCTAACATGTGTGGCCCCTCTTTCCCGTACGGTTTTATAAGTTGAAATTGTCTCTTTTTTCCTTCAGTTCTTTGAGGATCTTGCCACAGAAAGCAAATCGGAGAAAACAGAAGAGCCTCCTGCTAAAGAAGTACAGGGGAAAGGAAAGGTGAGCCGTGGAGCCATTTTAAAGCTTTTATTTCATGCCAAACTCGTGCTTTTCAGGTGTTTTTGTACAGCTTTTGTTCAGTGCTGAATGTGAGTTAATATTTGCAAAACAATTCAAAGAGGGCGCTGGGACTGCTTCTGCCGGGACACTGCAACGTGATACTGTTTGAGCTTGAATATAGTCTGAAGGTGTATACTTTAAAAACACAGAGGAGTTAATGCATTACCACAAGATGATGAGATTTGGGTTGAGCTTTTTGAATCCACCCAACAACGTTGTCAATCAAACCTGGTGCAAACGCGAGCGTGAGTGTTAATAACAGACAAATAAAGCGCCTTATTTGTCTGTTTATTAATGTTCATTTCTTAATTTGTAGGCAAAATAAAAACCCCAGGATCATGTAGAGCGGGTTAATCTGAACATTTAATTTTTTTATTTTATTTTCTCTGTAATTTAAGCAGTTACAGAGAGAGGGGGACGTTTTTCAGTACAAAGTGAACTGCATTCGATGATCGCTTCTATTTAGCTTTGGCCATTTACATATAAACAGTCTATGGTTTTAATCACCAGTTTGTTTGACATTTCTTCATCGAGAGGAATAAACCCTTCAGATGTATTCTTTCCTATCCAAGAGAGAACTTAGTAGCTGATCCCTTTAAGCACAGAAAACATTTGGCATAAACCAGGACGTTTTAAAAGTAAATACTCAGAATAATTCAAATTGTTATGTAAAGTGCAAAGGCAGATTTATAACTTTTGGACTTTTTTAGCCTCAGAAAAAGAAAAAAGACCGACGGAAAGGCAAAGGGGCAGATGATGATGACGCGGACGAGGATGTGACGCTGAAGCTGGAGAAGCTGTCGGTCCAGCCCAGTGATGAAGAGGAGGAAGAGGAGGAGCCCGGTAAGAACGTTTCTGCCTGCAAAATCGCTTATTTATATATAAAACGCACTAACGCTCTGATTTCTTATGTCACCAGTTATTGCGCCCCCTAAAGGCAACAAGAAGAACAAGGTTTGTCAAAGTGCAAATTACTTTTTTTAGTTTCTTTAGCTTAATATTTATTGTTTTTTGCGGCATAGTAATGTCATAGTAAAAGCAAATAAAACAAATAAAGTACATATAATCCTTTTTACAAATTATCAAGTAATATGAACCGTGTAGATTTCATAGTTACACTTTAGATAAAGATGCAGAGCGTTACTTTCCCGGTTGAGGGTCCGCTACCATGGAGATGTTATTGCTTTGCCTGTAATGTTCCATAATACGGTTTTAAACTCATGTAAGATGCATTTACTTAATTTTTGGTGTTTTTATTCCTCAAAAATACCTTTAAAAACCTGCATTCTGACTGTGAGTGGGGTCGCCTTTTCACAGATCTCACCTGTAAACTGGCCTGGTGGCATCTCCTGCTTGTTTCTATAGAGATTGAAAAGTTTAATGCCATACTTTGGAATATTGGAGGTAAAGCAATAACATTTCCACAGAGATGAGTAACTGGCGGGCCGTCTACCAGAAAAGTTGCACAGTGCGACTTTAAGCTATTGCCATGTACCGTATTACACAAGTCATAACAAGTACAAAAGAACATTTGAAAGTATTTTTTTTTATTATTATTACTAATATTATGTAAGTTGGCATAATTATAGATATTTTTACTCTTTGTTATTATAATATATTGTAATGTGTGAGCTACTGTGTCCAAGTAATCTATTTTGGACATGCAATATTTCAAATAAAAATATAACTTCTGAAAAATTTTGACATGAAAGTTATGGTCACACTGTGGGGTACCTTTGACCTATGACATTGTGTTTGTTTAGTAATAATTTTTCTGTTCATTTTTCAGGGGGGGAACATCTTTGCAGCTCTGAGCCAGGGCCAGAGTGACGAGGAAGAGGAGAATGACTCGGAGGAAGAGGAAAAAGTAGTTAAAAAGGTAGAGTTACTGGAGTTTAAAATGGTGAACAATGCCTTTGAATCTTGTGACTGTTTTCTGATTTGTAAAATCAAAAGGGCCTAAGTGACATTCCTGTAACTTTCAAGGGAAATAAACTAAAAGTCTTCACATTTTGAACTGACTTTTGAACCTAAATTATGGTGAAAAAACAATGTGTATCATTTATAGAGGAGGTATTACACGTCTATGAGGCATCAGCTGCTAACGCATCACACATTTAGATCACCATGTTACCTTTTATTGTTCTAAAAATGCTATATTCACTGAAAACAACGGATTGTATGTTTAATTAGTTTATTTCTCAAGTTTATGAAGTTGAAGTATATTATTTTGAATCCTACTCTTATATATTTATGAAAAATGTAAAATAACCATAAGGAGGGTTTGAATAGGGCCCAGGAGAGCTCACTAGATTACTCAAACATGCATGGATGACACCTAAAACCTCTTCAGGCGTGTTTTTGATGAGGGAACAATGGTAGAAAGCTCAAAAAAAAAGTCAGTCTTGCATAATGCCTCTTTAAGCCGTTTTGGCACTGATAAATCCTACTTTTTGATGTACCGTCTTTTATAATTGTTTAGGAGTGTGATTTGCTTTCATAAAACAATTTTTACTTATCATTTTTAGGCCATTTTGATGCTCAGTCCTTTTGATCCCTGTTGATAGTTTTCGATTTCCTCCTGAAGTATTACTTGCATGTCGTGGCTTTGACCTCTTCCTGAGTTGTGTCTCTGTGTGTTTGTGTGTAACGTCTTAAACACAGGATGTTGAGAAGGGCAAAAAGAAAGAGCAGCCTAAGAAGAAGGGAAAGGTGGGTGCACTGTTCATTTGTCAACATTAAAAAATATGTTAGTTAAATGTGCTGTCCCTGATTTTTAGTCTTTCAGTCTTTTAAAATGAACTAGTTTTGTTTTTTATCTTTTTTAACTAACTAAATAAATGGCATTCTAACTGTTCAAATGATGAGTTTATAAAGCTTTTCACAACTTTCTAAGTCCAGAGCAGAGTGGTGCCGTCTCAGTAACGCTAACGACAACTAACATGCTAATCCTAATCGAGCACTTCCTGATTTACGGACAATGGAACACTTTTTAATTAGATACAGTATATATTTACTGGGGCAAGACAAATTTAGCTGAAATGAAAAACAATTGTGTACAGGGCCTTTAAGTATTTGTTATGTTTGTGAACAAAACTTGGCTCATCTAATCATTTCAACAGCTTCTTTTGGTCAAAAACAGAAGATCTAAACTAAATAATGACAAATAACACTCTTTCTTTGGGTTTTGCATGTGGAAAAAAAAAAGAGTTGTGGTACAAATTGCAGTGGGCAGTTGCTTTCCAATGGCCACAGTCGAATAATATGAGTGTTTCTAACTTGTGCTGGTTTTTAGGCTGTGTCTGATGAGGAAGAGGAGGAGGCAGTGGAGAAGACGTCAAAGAAAAACAAGAAACCTGAAGTCAAGCAGACCAAGGTTAGAATGTTAACATACTATGCAATATTAATACTCCAAAACTGTCTAAATGTATATAATACTGGCCTGTACCCCCCTCAAGACTGTTTTCCCTTTAATGGCATCACTTCAGTTGTCATTCTAAAAAGATAAATTCATTTTTTTTAACGTTGTAGGCCAAATAGTCATGAAATTGTGTAATTTGTAAAAATTTGCACAAATTACATTTATAGTTTGTATTTTTTGACCTAGCCCCATGATAAAATATAAAATGAAAAGCCTTTACAGTGATTGAGGCTGGAATTTCATTAAAAAGTAGAAGTCATCAGTTTGATTCGTCTTGGGGCTATAATGGCTGTATATATTAATGTTTTAAATGGTAATTATTATAAGTCGGTTATGTTTAAGAATATTGAGTCTTTTTGATTTTAAGGGCAAAATTAAATTTAATTGAAAATCCTGATTTATCAATTTGAGGAATTAAAATCAACTAGCTATAATTTCACGCTGCCGTGTTAACCGCTGGCAAAAGCAGCTGTCAATGCTTTGCCTTACATTTTAATAATATATATGCATTTTTAATTAAGGAAAATAAAATAAAACATTAAACAATAATCATAATCATGAGAATAAGACACAAATATATAAAACTATACATAAAACAAAAAGTCACATCCCCCTTTATTCCATTACTAACCCCTGAAGTCACTACTTTTGTACTAGAATCATTTTGAAGAACTTTTTTTTTTTTTAATTATCTTATGTTGTTTTAAGGATTACCTATATTTTTTCCATTGTTAATAACACTTATCTTGTATATTTTTTCTTTCCATGTTTGTAGAAAGGCAAAGCGCCTGAGCCCAGTGATGAAGAGGAGGAGGAGAGCGACGGAGGAGACATGATGCTGGTAAGTCCCTCTCCTTCTCTTCCTCTTTCTCTGTATGAGGTGAGACTCTGCTGATCCTCGTGTTGATTCTGTCCCACCAGAGTGCGGAGGACGTGATCGCTCAACAGGCCCAAGAGCAGGACGACGACCCCTTCGCCAACCTCAGCAAGAAAGAGAAGAAGAAGAAAAAGAAACAGGTATGCAGCCAAATGAGTGTTTTTGGATAGAGTGACAAAGTTAAGGAAACTAATAAATGATGACAAAGGACGAAGAGCATTTTGTAATTATTTGTTGTTAGACTTTGGAGGAGTTGAGGAGCCGTGTTTGAATAATCCTTTATTATTAGTTTCCAAAGCTCAAAATGCCCAGTTCCACTACAATCGTGTTGCTTATTTAGTGGAAGGAAACTTGTTTATGCAATACACTTGATGTATTCACTGTTTTGCTGATTAAAATAGATGTATTTCGTATTTATTTATTTATTTATATATTTTATTGGCATGCCCCTTGAGCTGTGCCATCTCATTTTCGAGGGGGCCCAAAAACACAAAATATTAGTAATACACAGTACAGTACAGTAGACAGAATACAAATCTTACAGGTTTACATTACAAAACACACACACAGACAGACTTGCTCCCTCATGCAACAGTAATATATCCCAGAGTATATGTTCAATATATCTGTCATCACATGTATCGCTGTATTGTGAGCCGTGTATCGTATCGTATCGTATCGTGAGGGACCCTGTGATCCCCAGCCCTCTGACAGTGAGTTGTGTTGCAGTTGGAGTACGAGCGTCAGGTGGCCAGTGTGCGCGCTCAGAACGCTCTGGAGGGAGACTTCTCCATCTCTCAGGCCGAGCTCTCCTCCAGACAGGCCATGCTCGAGAACGCCTCTGATATCAAGGTACCTGCACCAACACACACAGAACACACACACAGAACACACACACAGAACACACACACAGAACACACACACAACTGAAACGCATGTTAAACGTCATTTAGGTTCAAGTTTGAAGTAGCAAATTATAAAGACTGTTATTGTTTGTGATTGTGTGTTTTTATGCATAAACCTGCTAACTTTGTTTCTGGAAATTCACAATATTTATCTAATTTTGTGTAGTTTTGACTGGTTTTAATTTATGTATTTTTTAAAGCAAGTCATTTTCCACTAGAATATTTAACTTGTAATGTTTTTTTCTGCTCCACTGGCTGTCAAATTAGCCTGAAATAATAAGCAACATATTCCGACAAGTCTGAAAAACGTATCTAGATAATATTTTTGGCAGTTTGAAAGCAGTTTTAAGTGTGATGTTTGTAAAGTTGCACTGAAATGTTAAATGTTGGTTCTGTTGTCGCTCCTGCTCCTGTAGCTGGAGAGGTTCAGTATATCGGCCCACGGGAAGGAGCTGTTTGTAAACGCAGACCTGCTGATCGTGGCCGGGCGCAGATACGGTTTGGTGGGGCCAAATGGGTAAGTGCGCTCATTTACTCATCTTTTGTTCATGTTATTTCTCTGATTTACCTCATTTGAGTGGACAGTTTTGTATTAATGCTATAAATGTTACATGTTTACAGCTCTTCTATCTGTTCTCTTGTCTCTGCAGTAAAGGAAAGACCACACTATTGAAACACATTGCAAACAGAGCACTCAGTATCCCCCCAAACATCGACGTCCTTCTGTGTGAGCAGGGTAAGTTTACTCTGTACTGTACAAGTGTCCATTTTTATAATCCTCGAGTGCCGCCCAGGAAGTGTATATTTAGTAAATCATTGTTTACAACATGACATTGGTTAAAGCGGATGATACGCTACACATTTTCTTATGGATAGTATTTTATTGTTTTGTTGTTGGACTGATACCCCACACCTGCTGAGAAAGTCCCCCCTCACGTTTGTGTGTGTATATGTGTGTGTTCAGAGGTGGTAGCAGATGACACCCCCGCGGTGCAGGCTGTGCTGAAGGCAGACACCAGGCGTCTGAAGCTGCTGGAGGAGGAGAAGCAGCTGCAGGCGAGGCTGGAGAAGGGAGAGGACAGTGTGGCCGAGAGACTAGACAAGGTCAGGACAACCACACTCTTATCAGTGTGTTGCCTCCACTGCACACACACTCACTATGGGACATTATTTCCAAATATTGAGCCTGATCATTTATCATTGAACAAAGTTTAACGTGCCTGTGACAGGTCGGACTACTCATTTCACCAAAACACTTATTATATTTGAGATTTTACAAAATATTTGACATTTTTTGGCAATATTTTAGGTTTCAGATTTTACTTACTGGTTGGAAGTCATAACATCACGCTTTATTTTGTTTAAATCATGTTTATTACATGCAAATTGTGCTGAACTTTTGGATAGAATTCTCCCAGTGTGATGTCATCAATATGGGACTCTCTTAAACAGAACTCTCTACTTCCTGTAATTTTCAACATATTTTTCAACTTTTCTTCGCAAATTGCTTTTTGATTGGTGTAAAACTATAATTTTTATTTACAACAGGTATTATCGCACCAAATTAAGTCACAATCAGAAACCTGTCATACACACTTTAGTGAAAAATTGTTAAATTAAATATTTCAATTGTAACTGGCAGTAAACACAAATGAATCATGTGTCTGTGTTTTCAGGTTTACGAGGAGCTGAGAGTGATTGGAGCGGCTGCTGCCGAGGCCAAAGCTCGCAGGATCCTGGCCGGTCTCTCCTTCACTCCAGAGATGCAGAACAGACCCACCAAGAAGTTCTCTGGAGGCTGGAGGATGAGAGTGTCCCTGGCCCGGTGAGCACAGAAACCACACCAGTAGTAATACAAATATATCTCAGTTTTATACAAGAGGTGGATAAGGAGAAACAGAGCAAAGATTAAATAATTATTGCCAGGATATAGGGTTTTCTGTTACATAAGGGTGTGTTGTACAGTTGTAGGGAGTATTATCTCTTACGTAAGTGGACTATACTACATGATTTATTTTCATGTAATAAGGTAACATTTATTTAGCCCCATTACAGATAAACTGTAAAAGCAGCAGCAAATGGGCCACTCTCGGCATCTAATTATAAATCGTTTTTATATTGCTTCAGCCGTTTTTATATTGCTTCTGGTTTGGTTTTGAGAAGCATGCTTATAAACTCATCACAGTGAGTAATTAGGATGCTTGGAATACACTGCCTCTGAATACGCTAGGAAACCTTTTGAGACAGAAAACAACAGGTGACAATCAGTTCCTTTATTATTATCTATGTACTTTTTTCTCTGTCCGTTCAGAGCACTGTTCATGGAGCCCACTCTCCTGATGCTGGACGAGCCGACCAACCACCTGGACCTGAACGCCGTCATCTGGCTCAACAAGTAAGTGTCTGGAATGGAGAAGTGGTGAGTTTTTTATGATGGCCAGTAACAATACTAGTCCATAGGTGAGATGTTGACTCTTGTGACCTTTAAGTCGTGTTATAATGCTGGTCCTCATCAAAATCATACATGGAGTTGTTTTGTTTCATTCACATGTTTGAGTAACCCTTTAATATTATTCTGTTTACATCTCCAAAGCTCAAAATGCTCTGTTCCACCTTGTGATGTCATGTAGTGGTAGTATTTAAGTTAAAAGCTACCTTTTACCTTTTGTTCAGTAGAGATTTCCCGGGCAGAAATGATCCAGATGATTCTAGTCAAGGTGTGTGGAGTTTAAAAACACAGTGGAGCACTCCCTGTATTACTGCATGACATCACAAGGTGGAAACGAGTGTTTTCAGTTTGAGAGGACTGAACTCAGGTTAAATATGCAGGATTTGTGTGTTAAACGTGTGTTTTTGATGATGAACATTATAATATAGATCAGAAAATAGTGTAATATGGGCCTTTTTAAATAGCACTTTAAAAGTACACAATGACACAGAAAAAACTGCAAACCCTGTAGTTTAAATCTGTCCAAACATGTGCTGAAATGTGATTCTTGTATTATGTCCATTCATATTTCAGTCTTCACAAGTTTAAAATGTGAACTTTGAGCAGAATTATATTATTAAAACACAAACCTATTCTAATCACAGTTCCAGTGCTTGTCTGGAAAATCAGATATTTTTCCTAATTTGTTCAGTCCTAAGGTGTTGCTGTTCACACCTTAGCCTTAGGCAGGCTTTATTTCACACACATTAAATCTCCAGTGACTCAGAGTTCTGATTTCCCCTCAGTTACCTTCAGGGATGGAAGAAGACTCTGCTCATAGTGTCCCACGACCAGAGCTTCTTGGACGACGTTTGTACAGACATCATCCACCTGGACAACCAGAAGCTCTACTACTACAGAGGGAACTACTGTACGTACCTCCACATACTGGTCTGGAGGTGTGGGGAGTAGACTCGTATTATACCTTAGACTGTAAATGGACATGGCTAACCCGCTAGGATGTAAAATGTTCATATAGACTCGCTCTACATGATCCTGGTGTTTTCTTTTTTGTATATATTTTGTCTGTAACTCAAGATATGAACATTAATAACACAAAAATCAGGCCCTGCTACCTTCAACAGACTCGCTCCTGTTAAAATTGAATTGATTTCTCGTATTGGTTTTAATCTAAGTTTTGCAAGATCCATGTGAGTCCCAAACCACACTGCACTTTCAGTCAGTGTAGTTTTAATGTAATCAGGCAAAACAATTCTGAAAATTCAGGGATTTTTTTAAATAAGCAAAAACAAGCTTTTCAAATCTGAAATTCCTCAAGTATGATGTGATCAAATTCCTTTGGTTTAGTCAAGTAAATATATCTGAGAATGACTCATTACTGCCCTACGTCCTACACCACATCATCTCTGGTGCTTTCTGTGATGTGTCTTCTATTATTTCTCAGTGACATTTAAGAAGATGTACGTCCAGAAGCAGAAGGAGCTGCAGAAACAGTACGACAAACAGGAGAAGAAGCTAAAGGAGCTGAAGGCCGGCGGCAAGTCCACCAAACAGGCCGTGAGTACAAGAGTCTGCCCCAGGGCGGCTGTGACTGAAGCAGGAGCTTACCACCAACAACTATGGGAGGAATAATGCACAGACTTATGTATTTCTATTATTAAAACTGGGGGAAATGAACATGACCTTCAGAGCACTTTCTAGCAGCAGAGGAGTGGTGTGAATAATGTATTTAAAACAACAAAACCAAAACTTTAATTAAAAATGTGATAAACCTGACCTATTTGTGTCCCAAAATATGAGGAAATGTTAAAATATAGTTTTTACTGGTAACAGTTCAGATTTGTTTTTAATTTCAAGCCAGTGATTAATCAGTGCTAGTGCAGCCTCTGTTGTAGCCAGCTGATAACATCATGACAATATTTTACCAAAAGTACCAAAGTGCAGTTGTTCAAATATAGTACTTTTCACCCTCAGGAGAAGCAGACAAAGGAGGTGTTGACCCGTAAACAGCAGAAGGGTAAAAAGAAGGGCGGACAGGAGGAGGAGAGTCTGGAAGCACCGGAGCTCCTCAAGAGACCCAAAGAATACACCGTCAAATTCACATTCCCAAACCCCCCGCCCCTGTCGCCGCCCATCCTCGGACTGCACAGTAAGATCTACAGAACTCCACCAGGACATACTAACGATCACTGCTGTCAGTCAAACTCAACTACTGTGTTCCTCAGGTGTGGACTTTGGATACGACAGCCAGAAACCGCTCTTCAAGAATGTCGACTTTGGTATTGACATGGACTCCAGAGGTGAGTATACAGTCCCTGACAAAAGTCTTGTCGCTTATCCATTTTGTAGAAACAAAAGCTTATAACCTGACTTTAAATTAATCGATTGGTTTTAGAAATGTCTCATATGAAAGCTAAAACCCTCCCAAATTATGCTCAATATACTAAAATAAATTTGCTTCACTGAAGAAAGATTGATCATTTAATGAACACAGAAAGGTCAGATTTTGGCAAGACAAAAGTCTTGTCGCCTACAGAAAATTGAACAAATAATTTACTTCAAATACAAAAATATGTTGCATAACGTCAGTGAATTAAGTAGTGGTGCTGTGAGATCCATATTTAATATCTTGTATGACTTCCATGAGCTTGAAGGACTGCATCCATGCGGTTCGACAATGATTCATACAATTTGTTGATGAAGTCATCAGGAATAGCAAAGAAAGCAGTCTTACATGCCTCCCAGAGTTCATCAAGATTCTTTGGTTTTGCCTTCCATGCTTCCTCTTTCATTCTACCCCAGACATGCTCAATGATGTTCATGTCTGGTGACTGGGCTGGCCAGTCCTGGAGCACCTTGATCTTCTTCGCCTTGAGGAACTTTGATGTAGAGATAGAAGTATGCGATGGAGCACCATCCTGCTGCAAAATTTGACCCCTTTTATGGTTGGGAATGTAAGAGGTAGCTAATACTTCTTGATATTTTAGGCTATTGATATTGCCTTCCACCCTGCAAATGTCTCGCACACCCCCATACTGGATGTATCCCCAGACCATGATTTTTCCGCCACCAAACTTAACTGTTTTCTGGGTGAATCTTGGATCCATGCGGGCTCCAGTAGGTCTCCTGCAATATTTGCGGCGGCTGTGATGTAATTCAACCGAGGATTCATCTGAGAAATCCACCTTCTGCCACTTTTCCAGTGTCCATCCTTTTAGCAGGCTGTGGGCCTTGGCAAATGCCACACGGTTTTTTAATTGCCTTTTGTTTAGTGCTGGTTTCTGTGCACTGATTCGACCATGGAGGCCATTTCGAGACAGAATTCTACAAACTGTTCTGGTTGACACAGGGACTTGAGGTGACCAGGCCTGGTGGAGCTCTGCTGCAGTGGAAAAGGGGCTGGCCTTGGATTTTCGAATCAACAAACGCTCCTCCCGAGCAGTTGTCTTGCGGGGTCTGCCGGACCTGGGCTTGTCAAAAACATCTCCAGTCTTTTCAGATCTTTTTCTTATTCTTTGTACTTGACGCTGAGACACATTGAAGGTGTCAGCCACCTCGGCAGTGGATCTGGTCTTCAGCCTCTTGATAATTAACGCTTTGGTCTCAGGGTGGATCTTAGGCATGTTGTCAGAGGTCAAGTTGCAGTTGATGTGAAGGTCTGGTGTGCTGGGGTTCTTTTTATACACACCCACTAATTGACTGATCAGTAACTGATCACAGGTGAGGCTGTAATCTAGGATAGGGTGCATCATATGACAAGGCGACAAGACTTTTGTCTTGCCAAAATCTGACCTTTCTGTGTTCATTAAATGATCAATCTTTCTTCAGTGAAGCAAATTTATTTTAGTATATTGAGCATAATTTGGGAGGGTTTTAGCTTTCATATGAGACATTTCTAAAACCAATCGATTAATTTAAAGTCAGGTTATAAGCTTTTGTTTCTACAAAATGGATAAGCGACAAGACTTTTGTCAGGGACTGTACGTGGATTTCAGAATGGTGAAAAAGTTCTCAAAGTGTTGCCCGAAACAAGAAGCTGAAACCCAGGCCACAGCTGAGCTACAATAGTCGAGTATTGATTCAAAAACAAAACTATTATAATTGGTACGCTTAAGGAATAATCTGAAACTTGAATATACAGAGAAATACATTAGAAATTGTAATTGTGGTCAGTTATAATGATGCATTTAGGCAACTAGAGAGCATTTATTTTCCACTTGAATGTCACGAGTATATTATATTGAAGTTGGATCAGTGCAACCTAGTAATAAATAATAAAAAAACAACAACATCTCAATAGTTATTTTGCACGTCTTTGTTGTTCAGTTTGTATCGTTGGACCGAATGGCGTGGGGAAGAGTACACTGCTGCTCCTGCTCACCGGCAGACTACACCCGGTATGGACCTTTTTGACTTTGAACATGTTTGATAATAAAGAATAATGATTTACATGTACCTGTGTTTTATTTTTCAGACTAAAGGGGAGATGAGGAAGAACCATCGCCTGGTGAGTTCATGGAATCAAACTACTTTTACAATCAGGCTGACTTGTGTTAGACTTAGACTTTATTAATCCACAAGGGAAATTATTTGGACACAGACGCTCACACATCACAATATAATATAATAAAGAGATTAAATATAAATGGTCATAATAAATTCAAAATAAGAAGCAAAAATGGCAAGATACAGGTGTCAAAATGTTAAGAGAATTTTTAATAAATTCTCTTACGTATCTGTAATGTTTCAACTCCAAATCCTTTCATTATCAGCCCTGTATCCTTTCACATGTTTGTTTATTAAGTTGTTTAAGATCAGTGCTAGTGACGATGTAGAAAGTGTAAAACACAAATGAATGTTTTATTATACTTTGATTAAATAGTTGTGAAATAAACAAACCCCTGTGTTGTTTTTCTTGTAGAAAGTGGGCTTCTTTAACCAGCAGTACGCCGACCAGCTGAACATGGAGGAGACGGCCACAGAGTATCTGCAGAGGAACTTTAACCTTCAGTACCAGGACGCCAGGAAGTGTCTGGGCCGGTTTGGACTGGAGAGCCACGCCCACACCATCCAGATCTGCAAACTCTCCGGTACAGCGTTAATACAGTTCTGACCTACACTACACTGTGGATTACTCAGACTAACTCCGACTCGAGCGTCTCTGAAAATGTTACTACAAAGGAGTATTTTATGCATAGATTTATGACAAGTTTAGGTTAATAGACCAATTTAAAAACTGGTTTATGATGTGAAAACGTTCTCCTCCAGGTGGGCAGAAGGCCAGAGTGGTGTTTGCAGAGCTTTCCTGTCGCCAGCCTGATGTCCTCATCTTGGTGAGAGATTTGTTTCTCTATTTTATACAATTCAGAAATTTAAGTGTTTGAGTTTGTTAAAATACTTTTAAACAATGTATTTTCTATTGTCCTTGAGTTAAATGCATTCACTTCTGTATTGTGTGATAGGTTAACTCACTTTATGTGTAAGGATAGGATGCAGTGAGGTTTCCATGGTGACCACACTAACCAGGAAGTGGTGTCAGCAGCTGGGGCTAACTTCAGTTAGAACTCCTTTGACATAAAATAATACTTCAACACTTTTTCTGTCAGCTGTAGTATTTTTGGCTGCTTTATGTTGCCCTCTAGTGTTTTTTTCAGTCACTTTTTTATGGCAGCAATAAAATTTAAATACATTGTAAACCGTACACCCGTTTGTGTGTCTGAATAATCTTGTTTCATCACATTTTCTTTGTTCCAGGATGAACCTACCAACAACTTGGACATCGAGTCCATTGATGCCCTGTCTGAAGCCATTAATGAATATAAAGGAGGTATGTGGATATAGGGCTGCTTTAGGTGTAAAACAGCTGGATTTTTATATTGAAACTGGCAACCCAAATGAGACTCGTATCCAGTTTTTCCTGATAATCTTGAGAAACAAAACACGCTATCATGTCCAGTGTTTTTGTAACTAAGAATAAATCAGCATTACAATTGTGACCAGTAAAAGCTACTGTATATGATTTGAACATGTGTACCTCAGAATTGTACTTGCCTAATCCCGTTGTTGGCGATTTCCTCATATTTCCGCCTCTCTGCCCCCTCCAGCCGTGATCATAGTGAGCCACGATGCCCGCCTCATCACAGAGACGCAGTGCCAGCTGTGGGTGGTGGAGCACAGCTCCGTGGACCAGATCGACGGAGACTTTGAGGATTATAAGAAGGAGGTGCTGGAGGCGCTGGGGGAGACGGTGATGAACAAAGCCAACGCGTGAACGCAACAAAACCACACCGCAATATGGACACTAACCTGTAACGGCAACGCAAACATGTACCAGAAGAGCAGGCTGACCCTCTGGAGCCAAAAACTAATAAAATCATGTTGCTTTTTCTTTCTGTTTTGGTTCTTTTCTGATTTCAAGTATGGGTCGGCAATAAGTGTATTTTTAATAATCAAAAATCAGTAAAGAATCTATCCAAAATGTGTCTTCCAATGTGTCGTGAAAAGTATTAGGATTAGGACTCGTGCTAAACATATTTGTAGGGCGACAGCAGCTCGGTTTAGGGTTTATCCACTTATGCGAAGGTTGGTGGTTCGAATCCCACTCTTGACAAACACTGGTTGAGCGCTCACATGCACTGACCCACAGATGAATACTGCCGATATGTCCTTGGGCAAAACACTTAACCACTTTGCCCCCAGTGTATGAATGTTTGTGTGAATGGGTGAGTGGTTCCTTGATGTAAAGCGCTTTGAGTAACTTGGTGGAAAAGAAATCTCATGATCAATTAATGCATTTATCACTTTATTCATTTTGTAGAATAAAAAAACATTGATGAACAGTACATAGACAGTTAAGATAATTTTACATCTTTAAAACCCACAAACAAAAAAAATATGACAGAAGCCAAAAGGAAAATTCCACATCAGACACAGTGAGGCGACAGTAGCTCAGGTTTGCGGTGTGATTCCAGCTCCCACAGATGAATATGGTCGCTGTGTCCTTGGGCAAGACATTTAACTGCCCCCACCTCCAGTGTCCTCGATTAAAGTGAAGGTGGAAAAGCACTTTATAAATGTGACCGAAATCCGGCCCTAAAATGTCTGTTTCTTGATAATCGAAACACTTCTTACAAAAGGAAGTAGCAAATACAAGTCGTTTTGAGTTGGTTCAGTATCTACATATCGTCAGGGGGTTATGACTGATGCCACTGCCCAGCTTGAAGTACGCAGACACGGGGAAGGTGGTGCCCTCTAAGTTGGCGGTGTGGATGTGTGCCATGGTATCTGCGTCGTAGAAGGACAGCTCTTTCTTGGGACAGTTCAGGTAGAGGCCGAGTCTTCTCAGTTTACTTTCAGGCTTGAGAGCTGAGGCTTGGCCTAAAGTACAGATGTGATACTTTCCATTAAACTTCTTCAACACACACTGAGGTATGCCCAGCTCCCAGTCGCTCTGTAGACCAGTGTAGACCTCCCAGTAATGCTGCCTGCCCAGCTGGTCAATACTCCTTGTTGCGTTGGAAAGTAAGGGGATGTGTCTCTTCCTGACTTTGGCGTTTGTTCGAGTTTCTCCATGTTTGTAATTGCAGACTAAAGCGCTGCTCTGGTCCCGGGACACTGCTAGGCCGGTATGGTGCATTTGGAGAAGCAGATGTTCTTCCCTGGGCTCCACCACTTGGATCATCTCCTTCCAGATGAACATCTGCAGGTGGCTCTCGTACGGCCCCAGGGACAGCTCCGTCTTCTCCACCTGCAAAAACAACTCCACGGTGAACCCAAAGCAAAACTGCAGTTTTAAAAACGTGGAAATTATTCTGGGGAAGGGTCTGCCACCTGGAGATGTTATTCTTGTGCCTTGGACTTGGCCGCAATATGGACTTAAACTTCTACACTGTCAGTCAAATGTTTGGACACAAGTTTTTCTTTATGTTTTTTATGTTTTCTACTCCTCAGGAACATACAGAAGACATCAAATATATGAAGCAAGAGATATGTGTAGAATCCCTCAGTCGTCCAGGTAGAAACCATAGCAAAAGGAGAAATTTAATTTGTCAATTGGACAGAGTTTATTTGGTCGAATACGTTTCGCAGCTCATCCAAGCTGCTTCCTCAGTTCTGGTCAGATGCTGGTGGACACTGCCTTCTATCTGCCTGAAGGGAGGAGCTTAATTACAATGAAATTACTCTGAGACACACATATTTAAATACAGTTTCTGTTAGTCAGGTGAGTCTATTCAATATGCAGTGGGAGTGGGGATGTTGTTAGCAGAACCATTCAGGGCCATGATGGTGTTTTCACACCTCTGGACCTGACCTGGCTAGTCCCATTGTTTTCCCAGTTTGTTTTGATTTAGGTTTGAGGATAGAGTTATAGACGGAGACAAATGATGTCTGAGACCCCCATTTCTGTTCAAGGAAGGATTCTCTTTCTTGACAAAAATAGCTTCTTAACTCCCCTCTCAAACCAGTTCTTTTCTCTGGCCAAGATCTGGACCTCGCTGTCCTCAAAGGAGTGGCCCGTGGCTTTTAGGTGGAGATGTACGGCAGATTGTGGCCCACCCTGGTTTTCCCGTCTGTGTTGATACATTCGCTTGTCTCCCATCTATAACTCTATCCTCAAACCTAAATCAAAACAAACAGAGAAAACAATGGAACTAGCCAGGACATGTCCAGAGGTGTGAAAACAACATCATGGCCCTGAATGGATATGCTAACTACTCCCCCACTCCCACTCCATATTGAATAGACTCACCTGACTAACAGAAACTGTAAATAAATGTGTGTGTCTCAGAGTAATTTTCATTGTAATTAAGCTCCTCCCTTCAGGCAGATATAAAGCAGTGTCCACCAGCATCTGACCAGAACTGAGGAAGCAGCTTGGATGAGCTGAGAAACGTATTCGACCAAATAAACTCTGTCCAGTTGACAAATTAAATTTCTCCTTTTGCTAAGCAAGAGATATGGAATTATGTAGCAAAGGAAAAAATATATTTTTTTACATTTGATATTCAGTTCCTCAGAGTATCCACCCTTTGCAAACCCTTGGCATTCTCTCAATCCGTCTTCAAAATGAAGTCTCCTGAAATGGTTTTCACTTCACAAGTGTGCTTTGTCAGGGTCAAAAGCAGTGATAAAAGCAAAAAGGTGGCCATTTGAAACTAAAAACAGTTTTTTAGTCATGTTCAGTTCATTTTCTGTTAACTACATTCCATACGTGTTCCTAGTTTTGATGTCTTCAGTGAGTATCTACAATGTAAATAGTCATGAAAATACAAAAAAATGATGTAAACTTTTGGCTGGTAGTGTAAATTTTGCATTTAATCAATTATAGGTGTTTTCATTTCTAAAAAAAATACCTTGAAAAACATACTTGCTCGAGTTCTTAAACATGCACTGCCACTGTAGTAATATTTCGTGCATTACTTTTACTTGAGTAGTACTTTTCCCGAATACTTTTTTACACTTGCTTGAACCACTACTTTTGTACTTCTACTTGAGTAATATTATTTTGAGGCAACGTTACTCTTACTTCAGTACACTTTTCGGCTACTCTACCACCTCTGATCGTGACAGGCCAACTGTTTTATTTTTTCTCACCTGGAAGTTTTGTCTTTGGGGCCTGATGGAACCCACGGCCGCCTTGAGCTCCTCCCCTTCAGTCCAGGTCTCCAGAAAACGCTCAGGATGGTGGATTTCCAGAGCGGACATCACAGTCGTTTTGATCTTTTCGTTCTCGGCTATGGCCTCTTCCATCTCACGCAGGCTCTTGGTCATCCTCTGCACCCCCTCTTCCTCTGCACCCGTCACTAGATCACTGAGCGCTTCTTCCCTCTTGTTTAAAAACTGGTACATTTCTTTAAACTTGTCTCTGATCAGCGTTTTGAGCTCTTGAGCGCGCCGTTCGGTCTTCATCACGGCTTCTTTCTGCGTTTGAGCTAGCGTTTCCAGAGCGTTGGCATCTCGGGTCACGTTTTGGGCTAGAATCTTCAGTTCATTTTTCCTCAGAGCAGCAGCTTCGCTCACTGGTTTGAACTTGTGTTGCGAGTGCTTCTGAGAGTCTCTGCAGATCAGGCATACGAGCTGCTGGTCGGTGACGCAGAATAATTTGAACTTTTCGTCGTGTTCAGGGCACGTCCACGGTCCTATCTGAAACGAGAGAATTTATAATCAGCATTTACAATTCAGTGTGTCATTTTTTCCCTTGTTTCTCTTGGATATTAGTAGGATTCACACTAGGGATGGGACAATGGGACAATCTTCTTCTTGCGAGACAAAACTGCTATAAGATTGTACGCACATACTAAAAATTCTCACGAAACTTTTTTCCTTGTGTTTTTAAGTTTGAAAAGATTGAAAAACGGGCACGAGTTACATTTTTTGAGACGTAATCCCAAAAAGCAGAGCTACAATGACAGCAGAAATGTTAAATAAAGTCAATCAAAAATGGGATAAAATTGGGAACTGAATTGCACAATATATTTATTATCGCCTAAACAATGTCAAAATCATCTCGTCCCATCCCTGCACACTACCAGTCGAACGTTTGGACACAAAACACTGAATGAGATATTCAGTGTTTTTTTTTAACGTTTACTACTTTCTGCTTTTAGAAACACACAGAAGACATCAAGTACATGGTGAAAGATGTGGAATCATGTACTAAACGGGGAAAAAAGTTGTCAATTTAAATATTCAAATTCTTCAAAGTAGCCATCCTTTGTGTTGAGACCATTTGCCAATGAAAGGGAACGAACAAAAGCGGTGAGCAAACGAAGGACTAAACAGAACTCAGATAATCACCTTTGGGCACCAGGAGTTTGTGGTTTACGCAGGACAGAAGAAAAAAAATTAAAAATAAATCAATGTCCAGATCCAGAGAAGCATTTTCAAAGATTTATTCCAAGTTTTGCAGGTAAACAACAAGGGTCCATGATCAAGATCTACTGACTCACCTGCCCCTCCTGACTCACCTGCCCCTCCTGACTCACCTGCCCCTCCTGACTCACCTGCCCCACCTGACTCACCTGCCCCACCTGCCCCACCTGACTCACCTGCCCCACCTGACTCACCTGCCCCACCTGCCCCTCCTGACTCACCTGCCCCACCTGACTCACCTGACTCACCTGCCCCACCTGACTCACCTGCCCCACCTGACTCACCTGACTCGACTCACCTGCCCCTCCTGACTCACCTGCCCCTCCTGACTCACCTGCCCCTCCTGACTCACCTGCCCCTCCTGACTCACCTGCCCCTCCTGACTCACCTGCCCCTCTCTGGTCCAGCTGAACCACCTTTATCCCTTAGGTGCCCCACGGACTAAACCAAAACCAGAAAAGGTGCCAAGATAAATAAAAGCAAACAAATTTGCAAATTTAAGAAATATTAACCGAGCAAAAATGGATTAAAAATAGAAATTTACCAAAACTAAATGTGTAAACTAATTTAACATAAACAAAAATAATAAACTCATTTTAGAATAAACAAAATAAGCAAATCGCTCCTACACTTTGCTTTGTGGACAGTTCTAATGAAGTCCCTGAAATGGTTTTCACTTCACAGCTGTGCCACGTCAGGGTCAAGAAAAAGTGTCCAAAGCAACGGGTGGGCATTTTTAAAAATCTAAAACTGATCATTCGGAGTTTATTTTTTGTTTACAATATTTCATTTGTGTTCATTCATCGTTTTGACGCCTTTAGTGATGATCTACAATGTGAAGAATCATGGAGAAAAACTAGTAAAGTACTTCTAAACAGACCAAACTGACTGAGGATGCATTCGAGTGTCAAACAGGTGCAAACATAACACGCTTCCATTAAGTGCCATCATTTTATTTGCCTGAAATACGTCTGCAAACACTTAACCGAGGTCGCAGTGCACCCTTTTGCACTCCTGTAACCCTGGGCCTGGATCTAAATGACAGAAAGTGGAAATAAATGAATGAAATCAGGAGTCAGGCCTTCAAACATGACCCTAGAGGCGAGATTGAGACCAGCTGTTCCTTCAACACCTGAACACCTTAAACCGTCTCATCATTTACCTGCAAACCCAAGTATGAGCCAAACAAAGGTTCTTGCAGTTTGTCTCTTGTTGCATTCTGATAAATTGTTGGACTTTCAAAAAAATGTCCATATTAAACAAAACATTTGGACAAAACCGCGCTAGAAATGCAACTTGTCTGTTCACACTAGGGCTGGACGCAAGGAAAAATAAGGAATTACATTTTTTCTGACAAGTATTCCCATTCAATTTTACATTTGTGTTTTAAAGATTCAGTTTAAAGTCCACGCGTCTGGAAAAATGGACAAAAACAGCCACTGAAATCATTTGTAACTTCAAGTACTAATAAACTAACACAAAAATCACATTTCATAACATGTTTGTGCAGATCTAAACTACAAGGGGAGCAGTTTTATTGAAAATTGTTGCTTGTTGAGGAAATCAGTGATGGTCTACTTCAAAAATGGCCTTTTAGAAATGCGTTCTCTTCGTTCCAAACTCCAGCATCGGTTACCTGCTTGTCGTGGCCGTCCTCCCTCTTGCGCTTGCCCGCCGCCCTGGTCTTCTCCGTCAGGTTCTGGAGGACGTGGCTGCTCAGGAGGTGCAGCCCGCGCGTGTCCACAGGTGCGCGGCAGTGTGGACAGGTGGGGCACAGGTCCAGAGACTCGCGGATGCACCCACGGCAGAACGCGTGACCACAGAGCAGCGTGACCGGCTCCGTGAACAGCGTCAGGCAAATGGAGCACGTCAGGTCCTCGGAGAAGGAGACGTTCGTGGACGCCATGGAGCTCCACAGTGTGAAAACCACGAGACCCGCGGCGCGCGCTACAGGAAGTTATAGCGCGCGTGGGCCGTGGACTTCCTAAATTAATTTTCACGCAGAGTTGTATTTAAAGCTGCATTGTGTAGCTTTTCTGGTGAAGGGTCTACTTTTCTACTTTTCTCCATGGAAATGTTATTACTTTGTCTGGAATGTTCCACAGTATGGCATTAAACCTTTCTATCTTCATGGAGACCAAACCAGACCAAGTTACAGGTCAGATCTGTGGAGAGGCGACCCCGCTCACAGTCAGAATGTCTGTTTTTCTAGGTATTTTTGAGCCATAAAACCACCTGTAACTGAATAAATGTAAAGTAGAGCTGTTTAATGTCACACTGTGGAACATTCCAGGCAGAGCAATGACGTCTCCATAGAAACAAGTAGGTGATGTATGTATGTGTATATACGTATAGAAAAATAAAGCAAAGAACATGAAGCAAAGAGAAAAGAAGGAAAAAGAAAGGAGAAAAAAACAAAAACAAAATTTTTTAAATTTGTCTGATTACAAATTAAAAAAATTATTGCAAAAAAAAAAAAAAAAGAAACAAGCAGGTGATGGACCCTCCACCATAAAAGTTACACAATGCATCTTTAAATTATAGTGTAAAAACGCAACATTAAAAACAGCTGTATTTGTTTCACAGTTTTCTCTGCATTTCCTGTCATGATTTGAAGAAGGAAAAATTACACAAAAACACAAGAGCTGTTTTATATTTTTCTCACAGTTTGAAGCCTAAATTATGATTATGATCCAGTACCACTATGTATTATTTTGATTTTAGAAAAGTAACTGTATTCTGAACGTCACCAAATAAGAAAGTAATTTTACTGGAATGGCCTTACACAAAATAAGTATTCAGAATATTTTTGGTATTCACTCACTTCCCAGCGCTGCAAGTCCCGATCCCATGGGGTTTGTCAAGACCCAACCCATCCCTCCATCTTTAATCTGTGTCTATCAGATCATCCCACAGACACGAGCTCAAGCCCATCTGTTCTTACAGTTACCAAAACAATCAAATCGCTCATATTTCTGATACCTACATTAAGCACTAGACAGTTTGATGAAGGGAAAGCACTTGGTTTTGTCATAAGGATTTTAGGTTTTGTTTGTCCACCTTTGTTTTTGTGGATTCTCAAAAGTTTCTATGTCCTAAAACAGGTTCAGACAAATAGATGTCAAATGTTTTTTGTGGAGAGGAAATTAAATAAACAATGATTTTGAGTCTTTTTATTGTACATGGTCCATTTTCAAAACATAAGAAGTGCCCACAGTAAACAAAGTAAAACATACATAGTTATTTTAAATAGGCTTTGTACTTTCTCTTGACTTTGGTCACTTCCCTCTCATCAGGCGTTATCTGACCGTACCATTTATACCAACTCTCTCCAGCTGTTAAAGACGGAGGAGGTGTGGCACCCACTGCATCATGGGAGTTGGAGTAGTCTTCTTTTGTGAAGTCCACATATGGAATCTGAAAAGGAAGGAATCCTGCAACAAAAACAAGACGTTCATTTATCTACAGTTCCACAGATACAAAATGAGTCAGTTATAGTAAAAAGGTTGATTTCTTTTTTCCCCAAGTTAGATAAGCGATTCATTCCACTTTATTTTATTTTATTTTTAACTTAAATAAAAAGAGTGTGTATTTCTATGTATTTTTCTTGACTACAATAAAATAATTGACAACCCCGTTTCCAAATATGATGAACAGTGCGGTGAAGATGCAGCAAAGTGACTGGCTCGTCTTACCGTGGTCCCGAGATGCATCGATGGCCTCTGTCAGTTTCTTCTGCTGCTTCATACACACACCTATAGACATATGCATTAGTGTAAATTATTTTTAATTAATACTGATCAATCGTCAGACCTGTTCATGGCTTAGTGATATTTAAAAGTGCATCTTACCAGTTTTGGTGGGGTCATAGACGATGCCTGTGTAGGGGCTGATAAACTGCTCCAGCAGCTTTACATTCTGGTGAAATCAGAATCAGAATCAGAATCAGAAAAGCTTTTATTGCCATTGTCAGTGAACACAATTCACAGACTAGGAACTTGCTTTGGTGATAAGGTGCAACATAGAACACTGAATAATAATAATAATAATAATAATAATAATAATACAAGTAGAGATATCACAGTTATAAAGGATAATAATAATAATAATGATAATAAAGTATCACTATTTGAATAAAGTAAGAGCATGCAAAAAGATTAAGATATATAATAAAAATAAAAATAAAAATATTCAAGTATATACAGAGCATCAGAACAACAGTGCAAACCGACAGTGCAAAGAGCAAGTGACGTGACATGACTTATTTAAAGTGACTGGTATTATAAAGTGTCCTTAGTACAGGTGTTATAAGTGTTCATAAAGTGTTTATGAGTCCAACGGCAGAGGGGAAGAAACTGTTCTTATGGCGAGAGGTTCTGGTCCGTATGGACCGTAGCCTTCTGCCAGAGGGAAGTGGCTCGAATAGTCCATGTCCAGGGTGAGAGGGGTCAGCTGCTATCCGGCCTGCACGCCCCCGAGTCCTGGAGACGTACAGGTCCTGGAGAGATGGAAGGCTACAGCCGATCACCTTCTCAGCAGAGCGCACAATGCGCTGCAGTCTCTGTCTGTCCCTGGCAGTGGCCCCAGCGTACCACACAGTGATGGAGGAGGTGAGGATGGACTCAATGATGGCCGTGTAAAACTGCACCATCATCTGGGCAGGCAGCTTGGCTTTCCTCAGCTGCCGCAGGAAGTACATCCTCTGCTGGGCTTTCTTGATGAGGGAGCTGATGGTCGGCTCCCACTTGAGGTCGTGGGTGATGCAGGTGCCCAGGAAGCGGAAGGAGTCCACAGTGGTGATGGAGGAGTCTGTCAGGGTGAGGAGAGGCAGGGGGGCTGTGACTTTCCTGAAGTCCACGATCATCTCCACTGTCTTCTGGGCGTTGAGCTCCAGGTTGTTGCTGCTGCACCAGGACACCAGCCGGTCCACCTCCCTCCTGTAGGCAGACTCATCGCCGTCCGAGATGAGCCCGATGAGGGTGGTGTCATCCGCAAACTTAACCAGTTTCACGGAGTCGTGGCTGGAGGTGCAGCAGTTGGTGTACAGGGAGAAGAGCAGGGGAGAAAGTACACAGCCCTGTGGAGATCCTGTGCTTATAGTCCGAATGTCCGAGACATTCTTCCCCAGCCGCACGCACTGCCTCCGGTCCGTCAGGAAGTCAGTGATCCACCTGCAGGTGGAGTCAGGCACGTTGAGCTGGGCGAGCTTGTCCTGGAGCAGAGCAGGGAGGATGGTGTTGAATGCAGAGCTGAAGTCCACAAACAGGATCCTGGCGTAGGTTCCCGGGGAGTCCAGATGCTGAAGGATGAAGTGGAGGGCCAGGTTGATGGCGTCGTCTACAGACCGATTGGCTCTGTAGGCGAACTGCAGAGGGTCCAGGAGGGGGGAGGTGAAGGACTTGAGGTGAGGCAGAACCAGGCGCTCAAATGACTTCATGACTACAGACGTCAGCGCCACAGGCCTGTAGTCGTTAAGTCCGGTGATCCTGGGCTTCTTGGGGACGGGAACAATGGTGGACAGCTTGAAGCAGGCTGGGACATGGCATAACTCCAGGGAGATGTTAAAGATGTCCGTGAAGACAGGAGCCAGTTCTTCAGCGCAGTGTCTCAGGGTGGAAGGAGAGACACCGTCCGGACCTGGGGCTTTCCGTGGGTTTTGCCTTTTAAATGTCTTAGTCACATCCTGCTTGGAGAGTGTGAGGGCAGTGGGGGAGGAGGAGGGGTCTGAGGTGGGCTTGGCTGCAATGTCCATTGTAGTCAGTGGGGTGGGGGAGGGGTGTGAGACTTCAAATCTAGCGTAGTAGGTGTTAAGCCTTTCCGCTAGTTGTCGGTCATCCACAGCAGGGGGGGCTTTGGGTCTATAGTTTGTGATCTCCTTCAGACCTTTCCAAACAGAGACGGAGTCGTTGGACCAGAACTTCTCCTTCAGATGTGTATTGTACCTCGATTTAGCCTTCTCCACTTCCTTGCTAAATGAGTACTTGCTCTGTCTGTAAGAGTGAGGGTCACCACTTCTGTGCGCCTCCTCCTTCTCCTTCCTCAGCTGCCTCAGTCTGGGTGTGAACCAGGGTTTGTCATTGTTAAATGACACCCTGGTGCGAGATGGGATAATGCTGTCCTCACAGAACTGGATGTATGATGTCACTGTGTCCGTGTACTCATCCAGATTCTCTGCGGAGGTCTTGAACATGCTCCAGTCCGTTGTGTCCAAGCATGTGCGAAGCTCCTCCACAGCCTCGCTGGTCCACCTTTTAGAAGTCCTCACTGTTGGTTTGGAGAGCTTCAGCTGTTGTTTGTATGTGGGGATGAGGTGAACCATGACGTGGTCAGAAAAGCCTAAAGCAGCACGTGACACGCTCCTATAGGCCCCACTGACTGTTGTGTAACAATGATCCAGCGTGTTCTGCTCTCTCGTTGGGCATTTAATAAACTGTTTGTATTTTGGTAACTCCTGGCTCAGGTTTCCCTTGTTAAAGTCGCCGAGGATAATAAGTAGAGAGTCCGGGAAGGTTCGTTCTACATCCAAAATCTGCTCCGCGAGTGCGCGTTGAGCCTCGTGCACGTCAGCGCATGGCGGGATGTAAACAGCAGCCAGAATGAATGAAGCGAACTCACGTGGCGAGTAGAAAGGTTTACAGTGAATGAAAAGATATTCCAGAGCGGGAGAGCAGTGTTGGGAGATCACAGTTACGTCTGAGCACCAGGCGTTGTTGATGTAGAAACAGACCCCTCCACCTTTTGTCTTTCCCCCGGAGAGAGCCCGATGTCTGTCCGCGCGGAGGAGCTGAAATCCGTCCAGGTGTAACGCGCGGTCCGGGATCTGCTCGCTGAGCCATGTCTCCGTGAAGCACAAGACACAAGAGGAAGAAAAGTCTCTGTTACTCCTCATCAGCAGCGCCAGTTCGTCCATCTTGTTGCTGAGTGAGCGAACGTTGGACAGGAAAATCCCAGGTAAGGGCGTCCGTGTGCCGCGTCTCCGAAGGCGCACCAGAGCCCCTGCGCGTTTTCCTCGTCTGCGGCGTCTCACTTTTTTGGCCAAAAAATGAACTAAATCTACTGCAGGCACTAAAAAAACTGGCAGTAGATCAGCAGAAGTCGTTGTTCTGATGTTTAGGAGCTCTTCACGGGTGTAAGAGCACGCAGACACACGATTTACGCACAAAAACAGACAAAACAAAGAGCACCAAATCACCAGGGCAACCATACGCGGCGCCATCTTGGAACAACAGTTTACTATAGTTAGCTTCTGAGTACATTCCAAATACAAAACTAAACCCATATTTTTCTGCATCGTTATTTACTCCAGACCTCATCTCTACATTTCAGGTCACTATGTTTACATGCACGTCTACGCTGCCCGGGGTACAAAACAAGCTTTGGAGCAGCAGCAATGACAAACCATGTGTCAAATGTGCTGTTATATGTATGAATGTAGTTATAATTGCATATAAAGTTTTATTGCTAATGCTGCATTACTAGACACTCTTGAATGTCTCTTAGGACCCCGTTTACACGTGTTCGGTCCTTTGTTCTGCTGCAGACTGAAATTAGAGTGGTCTAACTGGTTCTCTGGAGAAGTGAGATAAAAGATCAATCAAGAACATATTCAGTTAGCTGTGCATGTAAACATAGTGACTGTGGTAGTATTCTAGACATAGTGACAGTTTTGTATTCTAGGTTTCTATTTCTTTGGGGCCAGGCACAGCTGTTGTTTGCTGATCATAATGAATGTAGAAACCGTCATCACCCACCTGGGGATGGATTATAATATTTGCATCGCGGCAAATTGGACAGGGGTTTCCACAGACCTTGTCCCCCCTCTGCAAAAACAGAACATGTAAAACAGATGCACAGAAGCTCATGTGTAGAGTTTGGGTGATACAAAGTGGGGTTTACAATGCAAGTCTTCCGTGTCTTCTGTGGAGGGATGCCTCCTTTGTGGTTTCTCCTGTAGCCTGTCCACACAGGGCTGCTTCCATATTTCTCAATGTATTCTGTAGGCCGCAGAAAGCAAAACTGTGAGATACATGATACTATTTGGTAAACCGTATTCTGCACACAAGTACCTTCACTCTCTAGATACTCCCAGGGTTTTTCTTTGTAGCGGGACAGTGCCTCTGCAGCCCGAGCAGCCGCCTCATCGTGTAGTGACGCAGCCTGGCAGAAAGAGTTTCTCTGGAGGAGGAACACTGGTGAAAGACTCGCTCTGGGACATAACCTCTGGATACAGGGCTGAGACAGAAACAACACAGGATTAGTCTCTGTGACCACAGACTGTAATGTCTGTGACTGACAGCAGACAGTGCAATCTGTTCATTAAAAGTTGTAATGAACTTTAACACTACAATAAAATATAAATAATAATATATATATAAACATATTCAGGTGACAGGAGAAACAGTTGCTCCACTAAAAGTGAGAAACGTTCATCAGTTTGGAGAAAAACACTTTTCAGTTCCATTCCACTTTGGACCAGTTCACTGGTCCACATGTTGTGAACCAAACACGTCTTAAAACGTTACTGGGAGCCGTAAATATTTTGAGATGGGACGGTAAGTGTGACAATAACCATGTTTCCTCTCACATTTAATACAATAGCATTAGCATAGCTAGCATTATCAACGTAAATAGTAACATTCGTTTTTGTTGTCACACGCCATGCCTTAGCTATACATTTAATTAATCGCATCCTTAACCACGATGGCACTGTAATAATACCTGATAAATCCGTAGTGGATGCAAAACTGAAGGTGTTAATCGCCATAAAACCTTCGCTGCGCTTTGCACGGAGGCAGCCATGTTTGTGTGGGGTCATAGGGGAACGGTGAGAGGTGAGGAATCTGCGATCATTTCAATGTTATTTTTTGTTAAATAATTTATATTGTTTTATTTGAACCGTTAGTGTTTGTAATGTTGTTATTTTTCTGTTTAAAATTGTGTGTAAATTATTAATTTCACAGTGACGTCACTGTTTGTAGTTTAGTCACGTGAGCAGAATGGGCGAGAGGCGAAAATTGTGGTCGCCATCTTGTCCAAAATTAAACTAACAATTTTTATCAAACTGACTCGTTGAAAGCTGTTTAACTGAACATATTCTGTTATTATAATTCACAAAGTTTTGCTTATCGTCGAGAAATTGTATTTTTCGGTTAGCAGTGAGGCATAAATTCCAAGTAACGTGAGGGCACGCCATTATGTCCTTGGAGTGAAACAGAGGTCATTTAGCTGCCATTTTGTGCGGGTAAAAAAATGGGAAAAACGTCAGTTATGACGCAAAAAGCGTCACGTACTATAAAAGCCAAGTCCCTCCCTCCCGCGCTCATTCCTGGATTTGGTCAAAGGTAAGTGAAGTCAGACAAACAGCGAGGCTTGTTTTCGCCTTTTTTGTTCTAATATCATATAAAATCACATTGAAATCGAACTCATATTTATCATAGTACTTGTATATAACGAAAACTAGATAATGTAGACGTACTGTAGGTTATATGTTACGCTGAATGTTTTGTCTACTTTGTGTCTTGCAGATATGAATTTGCTTTGCCGAAGATTGACCGTCGAGGACTTTGAACATCTCTGCTCATATCAAATTTTTTTCTTCAAGTAATGGACATTTGATTTCTATTTTTGCCTCAAGTTGTTCCCGAAGGAAAGGGTAGCATTTAGCTATCACAGCCCCACCCAAGTCTTCAGTTTCTATTAAAACAATGAAGGCTGACGATATAAAATTGTCTGAATAAGCTCTATAAGTGCCTGAAAAGCACATAAAACTCCCGAGACGCTGAGGATCTATAGTATCAGTAGTAAGTTGATTTTGAAGTTAAATTGAAAATGAATTGTTAATTGTAGAAAAGCGTTTATTTGGCTAATAATCTGATTATCGATAGTGTCGATAGCATGAGCTCACACAGAAAAGCAGACGGACGCCCAGGCTCCGTTTCTTTGTGTGTGAGACTGAACGGATCTATTGTTAATGCAAAGTAAATATAGACAATAGTAAATAAGCAATCTGTTCATAAAGATTGCCATAGGCGTAGTAAACAAATGAGGGCTCGTGAAGTCGGATTTTTGCCTTCCAGAAGCGTTTTGTAGGGGCTGCTCCACGGAACGAACTCCCTCCGCAATCTATACATAAAGATTGCGCTAGATGGTGGATTTACTTTGGGTGTGCGAAAGCGAAATCCTGGTAATAGTTCAGGGACTTCCCGGCAGAAGCAGCGCAGTACTCGGCAATCTGTGGATAAAGATTGCAGGACGCGGTGGTCTTTCGAAGCGCAAACAGTGGGACTGTCAAATATGGAGAGCTCGTCGTGGTTTTCTCTCCCCGGAGCTCTTGGCGCATGGCTCGGATTGTAAATAGACTCGAGCGTAGACGTGTTGGCTGGCACACTTTATTTGCGTTGCTAGATCCGGTGTTCGTCGCTTTGTTTTCGCAGCTCTTCAGCCCGGTGCTCCTCTCGGGGCCATTGTTGTAGTGCGTGTGGAGTGTGTGTCGTGGAAGTGGTTAACACGCAGGGCTCCGCCTCCCCTCCCCCGCTCCCTCGGCCTCTCCGCCGCAGCAGGAGCGGGGCCCGGGCCGCTGTGACACATGTCCGCCCTGCGCTCCTTTTATAGGCTGCCCTTATATAACCGAGGGCGGATTATTCTGTGTTGGCCCTTTACAGTAGAACAGCGGAGATCCAAGTCCAGGCGATTTGAACTGAGTGATCGTATTTCCTCCAGGGGTTTGATGATAAATATGTGTGAATGTGCCATTCCTCATGAACCAGTTGTGTAACACTACTGTATGTATGTGGTCATTATAATGTTCTTCCCCCAGTGAACCAGCACAGGTGCAGTGTGAACACTAACTGTACAGTGTAACAGCTGTCACATTACAGGAGTGGGTTATGTGCAGTGTTGTGGAGGTCTGAGACTATATAAAACTTCTACAGTCAATCGGGTAAGACCAGACTGATTCCTCACATCATAACGTTCATTATTAATTTATAGAGATAATGTCATAGACAATAACACTACATGGCAGATGAATCATAGATGCATGCATAATGTGGCTCTCCAAATAGTCAAGGATTTCCCCATTTGTCAAAATTAAACCGTCCCAATAATGTAAATTGCCCCATGGCCAACTTAAAGTTACTTTATTTGTCACCCTTAGGATATATTTAGTCTGGATATGAAATATGAAGTAAGATAATATGATAGTGGGTCTAGTTTTATTTGCTAAATACCTTGAATAAGACTTTTCTTATGGTCTACAAATGGAATATAATGACATATTAATTACTCATTAAAACTAATTTAGTTTTGGATTTTTTGTTTTGTTTTTTACATTTCATCAGGTTTGAACAAGGCACTAAACTAAAACTATGAAACAGCCATTAATGTATCAAATATATTTAAACAGAGACAGTCCTGTTTAATGTAATACCCAATATCAAATACATGTAAATAGTGTAATATGAAGAGAAGAAGAGCAGGCTTCACTCAGAGCTCAGGGGTGGTTTATCGGAGCAGGTCAGGGCTGGTTTATCGGAGCAGGTCAGGGGTTGTTTCTCCGCTCAGGGCCTGACTGTACCTGTAGAGGGCAGCACATGGAGCAGTACAGTACAGGCTCTGAACAGCTGACTGTGATGTCATGAGCACAGCTGAGTCTATTGAGCAACAGCTTCAGAAACAAGTGTTCAGAGCACAGTTTTATCACTTTACAACATATCCATCAGATTTCTTTCTTGTCTTTTGTAACAAGTATAGTTTATTTTTATTTAGGTTCATGGTAGGAGTTTATATTAAATATTTTCTCTGGTAAATAACTTTTTTTCTTGTTTTGAAATGATCTCTTCAGTTGTGTGATTGTGATAGATGCCATTAAAAGCTCTTCAATCATAATATTTTTGTTTTAAAGTAATTCTCTTGAACGTTTTTGTTTTTCCCCTTAAAGGTGCATTGTGCAACTTTTCTTTTACTCCACGGATGTTAGTGCTTTGGAAAGTTTTCACAGTATGGTATTAAACCTTTCCATCTTCCTGGAGACCAAACCAGACCAAGTTACAGGTCAAATCTGTGGAAAGGCAGCCTTGCTCACAGGTTTTTCTAGCTATTTTCAGCTATAAAACCACCTGTAATTGAATAAATGTAAAGTAAAGCTCTGTTTAATGTCATACTGTGGAACATTCCAAGTCATAGCAAAGGATAATCACATATCCACAGAAGCAAGCAAGTTACATAGTGCACTTTTAATATCTTTCCACTAAATACCATCAAATAAAAATCATAAAGACACTTCCTCATAGCCTCTCTTGATAGTTATGTCATTAAATAAAAATAAAATAAAATAAACACCTGCACTAGCCTACTTCAAACTTCTTATACATGAACTTTGGTTGGACCCACATCACTCAAGGCTCTGCTGACCTGCCCTGCCTGGAGCTCCACTCATCCTGGACACTGGACTGATACTGATCCTCCCTTCTTGGTGCACATAAGTACTTCTCTAGCTATATTTGTACTGTGAACTACTTTTTGGTACTAGTATTACGTGTATTCCTTTACCCGTCTGAGGTATGCTGTTGTTCAAAACTGTTTGGAGTAGTTCTGAGAGAAGATGAGTAGTTGTAGGTGGCTTTTCTGGACTTGGTTTGTGTTTGATTTGGTTGTGGTTTTGCATACATCGCGTTCCGTGGAGCTTCCCCTTTTCTAGCTGGCTGAAAAAAAATCCATTATTTATTTGCGTTGCCTGAGCCCAGACCGTATGGAAGAAGTATTTGTTATACATTTTGATTCATGATTTGCACTTCCTGTTTGTTTGTTTTTCCAGAAATGGCCGGGGGACCAGTTGACCCGAGGGAAATTTTGAAAGGAGTGGAGAATCTTCTAGGGAAGGATGGAGAGCTCCGGAGTCTGGAGGGCGTGCCCAAAGTATTCAGGTTGGTAATGGAATACAAGTGTTTGGATTGTTTTTATTAATTTTTTTTAACTAATTTTATTTTGCAATTTTCTTTCCAGTTTAATGAAAGCTTCCACCAAGATGGTCAGTAGATGCATGTATCTGAATATCCTGCTGCAGACGAAATCACATGATGTTCTCAACAGGTATGACACTTTTTTTTAAACTTTCTTTTTAAATATTTTAGATTTTGGCATTTGCTACCGCTCCTAAATTTACCTTAATTAAGTCTAAGTACAAAATAAGTTATTAACACTGACATTTTTTACTCTTTTATCAAGGTTATGCCCGTTTTTCACCTGTTCTGTCTGGAAAAATTCTCTTGCCACAGTGTAGAATTGCTATAATAGAAGATTTTGCACCACTTTATTCAATACACATTTCAGAACATGTTTGCACGGATCTAAACTACTGAGTTAACAGTTTTTATGTAGAATAAAGAACATTATGGTACTTTAAAAACACAACCATTGCTAATTGCGTCCATTCAAATTGCAATTTAGATTTGAAATGTTATCCTGCAGTCCTGTTATACATGTTAAAATAATCATACATATTTAAAGGATAAAAAATCAATCTAAAATGAACTAAGGATTTCACAATTTTTGGCAAATTGTACTTTTTTGTAAACATAAACTCATGACAAACTTAGTAACTGCAAGTATATTTGTATTTCACAAACCGCTGCTGTGTTTTCTGCAGGTTTATCCGAGTGGGTGGGTACAGGTTACTCAACTCATGGCTCACGTACTCAAAAACCACCAACAACACCCCCCTGCTCCACCTCATCCTGCTCACACTACAGAAACTCCCCCTCAAGATCGACCACCTCAAACAGGTACGCCCCAGACCAGATTCATGGGTTACTGCAACTAGTTTATGACACTAAAGCAGATTTAAACCACAAAAATTCGTCTAAATCTACAATATTGTAAAAAAAATATATATAAACAGCAGAATGAAAGACTTTAGTACTTAGTTTGCATCCGTAATGAGTCATGGAAGTTATTTATTCAACCTTTTATTGCTCAAATTGTATCGAATAGCCAAAAAATAACCAATAATTCCCCAGTAGTGCGAAGAAAATGTACACGATAACTACTGACCCCCCAAAAAATACTGTTCCATCTGTTAAATATGAAATGAAAAGTCAATACAGTAATTATTGATTCATTGTTTTATAGAACAACACGGCGAAGCTGGTGAAGCAGCTGAGTAAAAGTGCAGACACTGAGGGTAAGTGTATTCTAATGGTCATTTCAGCTCAACTTTGCATAGCCACTTCCAGAAGGCAAATTCCTGTTCATTTTTCCACACAGACTTTTAAAACGTATGAAGAGTTCAATTGTAAAAACAGATATCTCTGTTTTGAGACATTATCAAGAAGTATTATCAAACAGAATTTCAATATATGCAATTTCTAGTAGATTTATAATAAAGGAGGGATGGTTTCATAATTTTCTAGCCATAAAGTCCATTTGGCTTTTGAAAACAATGCTAAACAAAGAGGAAACTGCTTGGATCTGACTTTTTCGAGTGGCAAGCTTCATTTATTTAAAGTTTTTGTATAATTATGTCAGTTACGCAGTTTGTTTTTGTTTTAAGTTAATGGAAAATGACTGTGGAATTCACTTCTTGAACCAGATCTTTAGCTCTGTTTGTTGTGTTGCTTTTCATTAGCTCGTCGCGCTCACTGTCCTGCTTTGATTTCACAGAGCTCAGGAAGTTGGCGTCTGTGCTGGTGGACGGCTGGATGGCCACTATCCGCTCCCAGAAGGTCTCAGCCAGTGAAACTACCGTGGGTAAGTACAACGCTCTGATAATGTTGTGTTATAAAGGCTCTACACATTTCTAACATTTGTTCTTGTTCATGTAGACAAGAAAAAGAGGAAAGAGGAACCCAAAGCCCCAGTTGTGAAGGAGAAGAGCACAGAAGAGGAGAAGAAGAAGGACAAGAGTAAAGCTCACGCCCCCAGCCACGCCAAGATCCGCTCCATAGGTGAGACTAGTACACAGATATTTTCAAAAACACATTTTAAAAGTTCAAGGGAATTTGGGGCCTTAGCTCAGACTAGTGCTCAGGATCTAGAATGTTTGGATTTGGATTTTTTTTTAAATTTAATTAACATTTATTTTATTTTTATTTTATTTTTATTGATTTATTATTTGTATTGTTTATTTTATTTTTATTTATTTTTATCTTTTATTTATATTTTATTATTATTTTTGTATTTAATTTTTATGCTATTTTTATTAATTAATTTAGTTTTTTTGTTCAATTTTGTTCTTAATTCAGTAAGAAATGTCATACAAATTCAGTCATTTTTACCTACACAATACATAATTTTTTTTTATATATATATTAGCATGTTTTAATTATAGTTGCCATAGTCCTCATAAATCGTTTCGTCTCGAGTTAAAAACAAAAAAATAAATCTATGTCATATGTTACCAGTCACCAAAATGAACACTGTATTCTAACTGTTCTTCTTTCAGGTTTTGACATGGACGCCCCAAATCCTGCTCCCGCTAAGAAGCCCCCTGCAGCGCCTCAGCTGGGGGACAAATACAACATCAAACCTCCAGTGCTCAAGAGACCCAGGTACAAAACTGCGCCCTCTAGTGGTGTTTGGCTCCTCTGCTGCTCCTCTGCCCTCTGTCGGCTCACTGTTGATCATTGTTGATATATATTTTTTTTTCTTTTACAGTGGCCCATTTGACGCTCCACCTCTCGAGAAGAAGTACAAACCCCTGAACACGCCGTCCAATGCCACCAAAGAGATCAAAGTCAAGATTATTCCAGCTCAACGTGAGTTCAAGGCCCATATTACACCATTTTCTGATCTGTGTTTTTGAGGCGATAACAACATTTTAGAGTCAGTTTTGTGTAATATAGGACCTTTAGAATCCACACTTGATTTCCTGATTTCACTGATTTCAAACTGAATTCTAACTGCTGCCGTTTTGGATTCGCAGCGATGGAGGCGACTGGCTTCCTGGACGCGCTCAACTCCGCCCCAGTGCCCGGCATCAAAATCAAGAAGAAGAAGGCCACGCCCACCTCGCCCGCGTCCAAAGTCGTGTCTCCCACCACTAACAAGGTACACACCGTTAACACAATATATTTTAGTATGCGCGTTTGATTCGAGCAGTAGTTTGGTTTGCGCCGGGGTTCTGCTCCTGAGGAATGACGACGGCGTGGTCAGAAGGATGATTTAATTAATAATGTTCCCAAAAAGTTTAAAGAGTGCGATACAAGACGGTGAAACAAAAAAGTATTTACAACATTTACAGACAACAGCAGAAATATGTTTCATAAACCATAAACGATTGGTTATTTATTACCTTCTCTGTACATGTCCAGGCCCAGACTGACTGAGGGAGAGAACTAAAACCCAAATGAGCAATAATAACAAAAATATAGAAAAGAAAAGAAATATCTCAGTATAAATTATAATCGCAAATACTAATTACAGTAAGTAAAGTCTATGGGGTCTTGCTCTGTGTTGCTGATCCTGAACTTTAGACTTTTTCTGAAATACACGGGATTCTTGTTTTGTTTTTATCCGTTCAGTCTTCATTTGTTCTTCAATCGTTAATGCGAAGAACATAAAAAACTGCACTGAATTTAAAGGCGCACTATGGAACTTTGGGATGTGGGGTCCGTTATCTGCTTGTTTCCACGGAGATGTAATTGCTTCACTGTGGAATGTGACACAGTGTGACATGACACTTATTTATCACGTGTTTATTCAATTAGATGTGTTTAAATAGCTAAACTCCACAGATCTGACCTGTAACATGACCTGGTGGCATTAACTTGTTTCTATGGAGTTAGATAAGTTTAGTTATTGTAGATCATTGCAGGGAAAGCAGGAACATCTCCATAGAGACAAGCAGACAAGTTAAAGTTGTACAATGCACCTTTAAAATCAAGATTTACCCAAAAAATAAAAGCTAACAGTCTTGTGTCATTGTGCGTTCTGTTTGGTGCAGCCCAGTCCGTTTGACAGCAGATCCTCGTCCTCCACCAAACCCACGTCTCCTGAAAATGGTTCCGGAAACGCAGACGAAAACCAGGAGCCCGACCGACCCGGGACGCCTGTGCCCATGGAGGACGGCGACGCTGCGGAGAACGGTAAGAACCTCGCCAAGTCTCATTTACACCAGGAAGGCTATAGAGTTGTGTTACTAAATACTAAAATTTCAATAGACTAGAGGAATAGACTTGAAACGAAATACAGATTCCAATGATGATAAAAAAATACTTCATTTTGGCAATAGAATGTGATTTTCAACATTAAATCATAGAACTTTCTTTTCTGTTTTTAACTTTACAATATTAACTTGGATTAAGACATTTCACAAAAATCTAAATGGAAAATTAAAAGTTCAGTGCATTCAAATGGTGCTGGTCATTTATCTTTTATATGTTCCTCTTTTCAGGAGACAAACCCAACGCGCTGTCCGAACCCCGCGGCGATGAGGAGACGCTCACCAAAAAAGGAAAGAAGAAGAAGACGGTTCACTGGGCCGAAGAGGAGCAGCTCAAACACTACTTCTACTTCGACCTGGACGAGACGGAACGCGGTAAGATCCAGCCTCGTGGAGTTATTTGACTAATTTCATATTTAAGGTAATATCCAGGATCCAGATTTACAAAACGCAGAAAAAATTAACTTTAAGCAGTTTTATTTTTAGTTTTGCGTTCATAATGGTTAGTCAAACTTTAAAATTTTACTGTAGGAACATTACAGCGGACACAAACACAGGAAATATTTATTTTTTGAGCAGTTTTATTTGTAGTCTTTCATTTTTAGACCAAACTAAACCAAGTTACAGGTCAGATCTGTGGAGAGGGACCTCGCTCACAGTCAGAATACCTGTTTTTCTAGGTATTTTTGAGCTGTAAAAGCACCTGCAATTGAATAAATGTAGAGTTGTTTAATGTCACACTGTGGAACATTCCAGGCAGAGCAATGACGTATCCATAGAAACAAGCAGGTGGCAGACCCTCCACCATAAAAGTTACACAATGCACCTTTAAATAAACAAAAGAGTCCAGTAACACAACTGAAAAGGAGCAGATTTTATCACTTAACTGTCCCAATAAAAGGTAAAAATTAAATGAAACCCTCTATTTCTTTATTTTTTCTTTAGTCAACGTGAACAAGATCAAGGACTTTGGCGAAGCGGCGAAGAGGGAGCTGATGATGGATCGCCAGACGTTTGAGATGGCGCGGCGTCTGTCCCACGACACGATGGAGGAGCGCGTGCCCTGGACCCCCCCGCGGCCCCTCACGCTGCCCGGGAGCCTGGTGGTGCCCGGGGCCAACAGCACCGAGAAACTCACCCAGAGAGACCGAGAGATGGGCATCCTGCAGGAGATCTTCCTCAGCAAAGAGAGGTGAGCGGGCGGAGGAGGCACTGGTCCTTCAGCGTTTAAAACGTTTCAAATAAGTTAGAAAAAAGCAGCACAAAACAAACCAGTTCACAATTAATACTCCTGATACCTAAACCTGTCATTATAACACATTCCTAAGCCTGATGTATCGCTACAGAGAAATACTGCGATAAACGATAATATTGAAACTACTTTATGCCACTGACACAATGACAATAAAGCAGGTGAATTCCAGGACACCAATATTTAAATAGATATCATCATTAAAAGGCCTGAGCTGCAACAAACATATTATATTACAACTATAATAACAAAAATCTGAACACTAATGCGAAGAAAATGTACAAATGTATACACGACAAATACTGAGCCCCTAAATATATTGTTTCCAGCTTTTATATATTGAGCGATAAGTCGATATATTAATTATTATATAGACTTGGACTAATGGAGGACTAAAAGGCACCTGAACAGGATGAAACAAAGGTGTAACCACTTCTAAACCAGGACTGTGCTTGAAGCAGTCAGTACCGAACCAGGCTTAACCAGGACTAAATCTGAGACTATTCCAGCACTTAATCAGTTCTAAATCTGGATTAGTGACCTAGAGATTCTTTAAGCATCATGTAAACCATGAGGAGCACTGTCTGAAACATAAAGCTGTTATATTTGTGTGCTGATAAAATGTTGTGTTCTTTTACAGTGTTCCTGACTGTCCACACGAGCCTGACCCTGAACCATATGAACCGATGCCTCCTCGACTCATTCCACTGGACGAGGTGAGTCTGTCTCTCCTTTTGTTCCTACGACACATGTCCATATTTGTTTAGATATCAGCCTGTTTTTTCACATTGAGATTGGAGGTGTTTTCAAAGTGTTCCTTTAGTGTAGTAGTTTGGCAATTACCATTATTATTACCAACATTTGTGCACTTTTCAAAATCAGTCATGTTCAGCTTGGTCCCTCCCTGCTCTTACGTTCTCATACTCAAAGACGAATCCCACCTGTGAACCTAAACCCTCCTCTGTCTCCAGGACTCGTCCATGATGGACGACAGTTACTCTGAGCCCATGGACACCACCCCTCAGCAGGGCTCTGGGGCAGGAGACAACAAACTGCCCCCGGTCCTCGCCAACCTCATTGGGAACCTGAGCACCAACTCACGCAGCCCCCAGCAGGTGTCCAACCCCGTCAACAACCAGGCCACGCCCTCTGTCAACGTACAGGAGCTGCTCTCCTCCATTATGGTAAATGCTCAAAATACTGTTTGGGAAGGATG
The DNA here is from genome assembly GCA_029959045.1 of Taenioides sp. WSHXM2023. NCBI lineage: Eukaryota > Metazoa > Chordata > Actinopteri > Gobiiformes > Gobiidae > Taenioides > Taenioides sp. WSHXM2023. The sequence continues at coordinate 27,528,588 of CM057097.1, read as the reverse complement.
GGGAAGATAAAAATATGATGCAATACGCTATACTCAACTTACCTAAAGTTCATTATTGAGATATTTTTATTCATTATCTAATCATTGCAAAGTGTCTTGCCTTAGGACACAATAACAATAATAAAATAATTGTAGCACCTGTTGTTCCCAGCAGTCCCCATAGCACTAACCAGGCCCTGCCTTGTTTAGCTTCTGAGATTTGACAAGATCGAGCTTTGACACTTTTTTCAGATTTTTAATATAATTGCTTTCTAAATACTGTTGGTCACATTCTGTGACGTCTTAGTTCACAATAATATTCCTTCCAGAATTTGGTTTTACAGTTTAACGCTCTAAATGTAATTTTATGAATGTAACTTGTGACAATGAAAATAAATCCTTGAATCTGAATCTGTGATTGTTTTTTTCCATTATAAAGATGTTTTTCTAGAGTCAAATCTCTCATTTCCACGTGTGCTGTTCCAGGGCGCCCAGGGAAACCAGTCGACGGAGGATCTGATCAAACAGCCCGACTTCAACGAGAAAATCAAACAGCTGCTGGGCTCACTGCAGCAGAACCAGAACCAGGGCGGGCCTCCAGGTACCACTGTCATACTTGTACACTGTAGTTACTGCACTACGACGTACTGTGAATACTGTGCAGTGTTTTCTATGAATGGGTCAAAATAATGTAATAATTCTTTAGTTTAGCCCCAGTTTTAACCCCCTCCTCTCGTCTCTGCAGTGAACCCGGGTCTGCTGGGTCACGGTCCGGGCATGAACAACATGAACAACATGAACAACATGAACAACATGAACAACATGAACATGCACATGCAGATGCCCATGAACGGAGGCTACCCCCCCAACAGCGCCCCCGGAGGCCCCCGCTTCAACCACCCGCCGCCCCCACATGGACCCCCCTTCAACGCCGGGGGGCCCCGCATGATGGGACCCCCGCCGGGACAGGGCCGGGGAGGAGACAACGGCAACTACTGGGGGGGGGACGACTCCATGAGGGGGGGTCCGCACAGGGGGGGCCTCTTCCACAGAGGAGGGCGGGGCCGGGGGGACGGGCCGGGCTTCAGGGGCCGAGGGAGAGGAGGGCCCCGCGGAGGACACAACAACATGAACGGTAAGAGACTATAATATTGGTAATAACTTAATATTGGAACTACTTTATGTCGCCGATACAATAAGAAGAACGCAAAATAATCCCTGTAAACCATTTCTGCATGAACAGTATCATTAAGAAGTTGCCGATACGATACATACCTCGATGCATAGGCCACGATACGATACGTTTTTTGATTCAATACGATTTGATACAATATATTTACAGTCTATTCGATACGATTCAGTAAAAACAAAGGCTGTGATACTAAAAGTCTCTATTAAACCACTAAGTTTGTACAAAGTGAATATGAAAAACACCCATTTTAATCATCAAAACAGTGAAAATGTCGACTGTGCTGCATAAACAAGCAACAAAACTGTAGCTCTTCCACAAAATAATTTAGTAAAATACACCAAAAAATGCTCTTGGCAATGTATCGAGCAGCAGCCCAGGATATCGATACTGTATCATCAAATTAAACGATACGATATATTGATATTTCTATTTTTTTGCACACCCCTAATAGACAGTATCATTAAAAAGCCTGAGCAACAAATAAATAACAGAATGAACCAATAATTTGCCATAGAAGTTCATGTTCTGCATTTGTGTTGGAAATCAGTGAAAGAAAATAAATTACAGTGATGCTTTTTAAAATAAAACAACTTTCGATTAACTTTCATACATGAACTGGAGATCAATGGAAACGAGCAGCATTGTTTTGTTTTTGTTGTTTTTTTACGAGTAGTAGTTTGGGTTGTAAACAATGGCATGTAATATTATATTAAAGACGCCAAACCAGTCATGCCTGGGTTAAAAGTTACAGAAATGTTGCTCTACAAAATCCTGTTCTTTGGCAGTGCTTTTAAATAAGCAAAACTCATTTAACTGTAGTATTTAACTTAAATTAGAAAATGAAATGCATGAAGTTTAAGGCAGCCAGATGGAACTAGCAGTAAAAGAGCTGAACGTCTGTGTTCAGGAGCCTGCCGTAGAGGTCAACAGACAAAGTAGAAGCAGAACAGAAGCCGTTCCTCTTTGAAACCTTCATGATTGTAGCTTGAACTGGAAAGAATTGGAGATTTGAATAAAGAAGTTAGTTATTCAACCTTCTGCAGCTCAGATCTTACTACAAAAATACCCAAATCTCACCACTTTGGCAAAGAAATTGTGCACACAGCTTTCCTATGCCTAACTGCTGTGCGTTATGTAAGCATTAAACAACGAAGTCCGCGAAGTTTCAACCTTTTACAGCTTAAATCTGAGCCAAAAAATAAGAAACGTTTTCCCACTAGTGCAAAGAAAATGCCCACACGAGTTATCGTGAAAGACTTGCATCTTCCACAGTGTTTTTTTCTACCCAAACTCTTAAATAACTGCATATTTGAACGGAATAAATGATAAATATTCATGTTTTTTCTCGTCTCTGTCCCTCCGTTCCCTCAGACATGTCCAAGAGACCAGTGTGCCGCCATTTTATGATGAAGGGGAACTGCCGGTACGAGGGGAGCTGCGCTTTCTACCACCCGGGCGTCAACGGACCTCCTCTACCCCCCAACTACAACGGCAACAACCCCCAGCACGGACACTAGCGCCCCCTCTGACTCCTCCCCGCTCCTACAGACAATCGCCAACCACTATTTTAACCGGACACTTTTACACGAGACTGAAGAGCCGCTACGTTTCGGCGTCCATTTCATTCACAAAAACTCTTCTCAAAACTCTACTAATCTCCACTTGTCTGTTGTACTGTGACTGGTCCAAGTGTTGCTAAAAACCGCTGCCTTCTGTATTCTAGAGCAAGCACTTTAAACGCGAACAAAAGAGTAAAACGGGGCTGCACCGTTACGAGTTACCATGGCGACTAAAGAAATGCTCGATTCAATTGGTCGGGTAAAAAGGGGACGTGGCAAACGCGCTCGAAACTGTTGTATCTGACCCAAACTGCACTCACAAACCTACACCTGCAGGGGGAGTTCATACAAAAACAAGTATTTATGCAGAAAAAAAAGTACTAGGAAACTGTGTATTTATATAAAAACAGATTAAACTTGTAAATTATGAGTTTAATCTGCCGTTTTATACATAAATACCAAAAAATATCAAATTTTCAGCTCTTTTTCTTTTCTCAGTTTTCCCATTTAAATATTTAAAGGTGCATTGTGTAACTTTTTCTAGGCATTTTTGAGCAGTAAGTCCATGTTTAATTTAATACATGTAAGGTAGAGCTGTTTAAAGTCATACTGCGGAACATTCCAGGCAGAGAAATTACATAAACATAGAAACGAGCAGGTGGCGGACCAACCAAACAACAACCAAAAAGCTACACAATTTAAGTAAAATAAGACACCGTCAACTGATACATCGACGTAAAGCTGCATCGCGCAACTTTTCTGCTACCTGCCTGTCTCCATGGCGATGTTACCGCTTCATCTTGAATGTTCCACAGTATGGCGTTTAGCTATCCGTCTTGCAATCTTTTATCGACTTAAAAACATGCATTCTTCCGGCGGGTGGGCTTGCCTCTCCACAGATCTAACCCTGTGGCGTTACTTGCTCGTGCTTAGTCGAGACAAAGCTCGATGCCGTACTGTGGAAAAGTTACGCAGTGCAGCTTTAAGCCCTGCAGCTCTCCAAGTGACTGTTTTGATTGGAATGTGAGTGTTACGAATGCCGTTAGCGTAAGCCACGACGTTTTACCGGTAAAACTGGATGGAAGTTTTTATTTCTGGAATCGTTTTGCGTTTCGTCTCGCGGTGCAGCCCTAGAACTTCAAAAATACGGTATTATTAATCCATCGACCGCTCTCCAGATCTCCCCTCGCCTCGCTGCTTGTACGAAAAGTTCTGGAAGTGCGTCTTTGCTTTTTTAAAATCCCAAAGTTGTGCGTCTGTGAGAAGTGACGATATCTTCGGTCTTGTGCAGTGTTATCGTATCCCGCTCGGGGTCATCGGCTGTAAAAAATATTCTCCGGTGTTTTCCGTGAAAACATGTCACTTTTACGTCTCTTCTGGGACTCGCCGAATGTAAAGTTTCGTTTTGTGTTTTTTGTTTTTGTTTTTTTTATTTTTTTATTTTGATACATTCAAGGGAACATCGGGCCTTTTTAAAATGGCTGCTGTTTTTTCTGTCAGTATGAAATGTTATTATTATTAATACGCATTCATACGTATTTCTATTTTCAGTTGACTCTTTTGTACATTATGTAACAAATAAATGTCAGAACCTAAATAAACTATAAGATATTGTTTTTTAATTACGCAAACATAAGCTAAATGTGTTCCCAGAAACGAAGTAAATGTGTTTAAATCAAATACAGCTGTTACTGATAACAATTCTAACGCTGATTTATTCTTTATTACAAAAACTATAATTGTAATTTGGTGTTTTGGTTCTTTATCCAATCAGAACGCAGAATGTGCGTCACATGACTCTCTCATTTGGGTTGCTGGTTCAATGCAGAAATCCAGTTGGTTTAAACCTAAAATGTCTCTCTCTGATCTGAACGGTCTCTACCTAAACCCCTGAACCTGCACCAATCCTGAGTCAGTGCTAGTGCAGCCTCTGCAGCTCAGGGAGGGACTTCTGGAGGTTCTGAGCTTCACATGAGCCTGTCCATAAACTGAGAATGAGACAAATAAAGGACGTGTCTCTGTCTGCAGGTTAAAGCTCTGGAGACACAGGTTCAGTTGTGATTGTCGTCCTTTTTTAAAACTTAAGAACACTTATGAATGTGAACACAGCAGCTCTTTACACAAAAAATGTTCTGTTGAGTAAGCAAATTAAAAGCCATTATTAAGTCAAAAAGTACATAGAATACATTTTTTATATATATCGTACATATTTCACATTGTTAAATTGTTCTCCCAAAAATAACATATTGTAAAATGTTGTAAACCTCATACAAGTTCCATTACCATGAGTTAAATGCTGATGTGTCGCCCCCTTGTGGATTCACTAAGTATACCATGTGAACGTGGCCTTTTGATGAGGCGAACTCTTTTCTGAATAATTGTTGTACATAATAAAAAAATTAAAATCGTTTGAATATTTGTCAAACAAGTGTCTCTTGTTGATTTTTATTTTTTAACATTTATTATTCAACTGTGAATATTTATAATGATGGAAAAAAAAATCATAAAGAGTAGACCTGTAGAAACACAAATATTTTCACTTATATTTTATGATTCTAAATATAGTTCTTAATATATAAGTTCAAAAATATAATTAAGGTCAATCAAAGTACTACTTAAAGGTACAATATGCAACTCTTCTGACTCACCTCTCCCCAGATCTGACCTGTAACTTGTCTCCATAGAGATAGATTATGCCATACTGTGTAAGTTATAACTTATGGATGGAGATAAGAAGATGGTGTATACCTCCACCAGAAATGTCTTTAAAGGTGCACTGTGTAACTTTTAGGGTCCGTATCTCCATGGAGACAGCAGGTGACGCCGCAGGTTCAAGTTACATGTCAGATCTGTGGAGAGGCGAGCCCACTCACAGTAAGAATGTAAGTTTTTAGGTAAATAAAAACCCATGGTATTGAGTAAATGCCAGATGTTTAACGCCAAACTGGGACATTACAGAGAAAACAACAACATCTCCATGGACCCTCCACTGGAAAAGTTACACAGTGTACCTTTAAGATTACGCTGCTTCAACTTAAAGCTGCATTGTGTAACTTTTCTAGTGGAGGGCCCTTCAAATGCTTTTTTCTGTGGAGATGTTATTGTTTTGCCTGGAATGTTTCACAGTATGGCATTAAACCTTTCTATCTTCATGGAGACCAAAACAGACCAAGTTACAGGTCAGATCTGTGGAGTTTCTAGGTATTTTTGAGCTATAAAACCACGTGTAGTTTAGTAAATGTAAAATCGAGCTGTTTAATGTCACACTGTGGAACATTTCAGGCAGAGCAGTGACGTATCTACAGAGAAAAGCTTCTGACAAACCCTCCACCTGTGTAACTTTTCTGCACCTTTAAGATTACACCGCCTGAACTTACAGATGAGTAAAGTCAAAGTTGGCCTCTCTCCAGCGTCTTCAGCACTTCCTCTTCAGGCAGGATGTCGGACGGAGCATCAGGACACGTCAGTTAACGACTCCTCCCTCTTATTATTTAGCTGACGTAGCCTAAAGTACAGGTCTGCAGTATAACGACATAAATACTTCCATTGTTCATCCTGCGTTTGAAGTGAGTCAATATTTGAGTACAAGCAAAAGCAGAGCTGGGTCAAGTATCCAAACATTGTACTGAAGTAAGAGGAAAAAACTAGGTTAAGCTGGAAAACTACTACGTGAAGTTGTGTTTTCTTTCATTCACAAATGTTTGAGTAACTCTTTATTATTCGTCTGTCCACATCTCCAAAGCTCAAAATGCTCTGTTCCACCTTGTGATGTCATGAAGTGGTAGTTTTCAAGTTTTTCAAGCCAACAGCGACCTTTTTATCTTTAGTTCAGCCCCGTAATCGTCCAAATGATTCTAGAGAACGTGTGTGGAGTTTAAAAACACAGTGGAGCATTCCCTGTATTACCAAAAACATTAAATTAGATAAAATAATCATTAAATCCATTAGTTAAAACCTTCTAACTGTTGTGAAAAACTCTGAGTCTGTGTAGATTGTACTTCAGAGGGTTTAGTGCAGTACTTTGAATTTCACGTGTATTGTGTTTGTATTGTGTGTAACTGGTACAACAGGTAGGACCAGGAACAAGGGAGGGAGAGAGGAATGAAGAGAGAGGGAGGGAAGGGGAGTTCCGTGTGGAGAAAGAAGGAGAGAAAGAATAAGAGAGAGGAGAAAGAGAGGGAGAGAGCTGTGTGGATAAGGCGGGTCGCAGACAGGGGCTGAGATGGAAAAAAGGAGAGAGAGAGAGAGAAAGAGAGGGAGAGAGCTGTGTGGATAAGGCGGGTCGCAGACAGGGGCTGAGACGGAAAAAAGAGAGAGGGGGAGAGTAAGAAGAGAGACTGAAGGGGGAGAGAGAGTGTTTCGTGTGAACAGGTGGCAGATAGACGCTGAAAGAGAGAGACAGAAAGAGACAGAGAGACAGAAAGAGAGAGAGAGACAGAAAGAGAGACACAGAAAGAGAGAGACAGAAAGAGAGAGACAGAGAGAAACAGAAAAAGAGCGACAGAGAGTGTGAGACTGAGAGAGAAAGAGAGAGAGAGACATAAAGAGAGAGACACACAGAGAGAGAGACAGAAAGAGAGAGACAGAGAGAGAGAGAGACAGAAAGAGAGAACGAGAGAAAGAGAGAGCCAGAGAGAGAGAGCCAGAGAGAGAGAGAGAGACAGAAAGAGAGAGAGAGAGAGAGAGAGAGAGAGAGACAGAAAGAGAGAAACAGAGAGAGAGAAACAGAAAGAGACAGAAAGAGAGAGACAGAAAAAGAGAGACAGAGAGAGAGAAACAGAGAGACAGAAATAGACAGAGAGCGACATAGCGAGAGACACAGAGAGAGAGAGACATAAAGAGAGAGACAGAGAGAGTAGAAACAGAGAGAGAGAGAGACATAAAGAGAGAGACAGAGAGAGTAGAAACAGAGAGAGAGAGAGACATAAAGAGAGAGACAGAGAGAGTAGAAACAGAGAGAGAGAGAGACATAAAGAGAGAGACAGAGAGAGTAGAAACACAGAGAGAGAGAGACATAAAGAGAGAGACAGAGAGAGTAGAGACAGAGAGAGACAGTGTGTCTTCTCTGGAGACACATTTGCTCGTACAGTACAGGCAAAATCTGTGGACAAACCGACGTCAAAATAATGAGGAATATTTTATTTTAGCTTAGCCCCTGTGACTCCAGCCCTTTGGGAGAACGGATGGAAATGAGTCTGTCCGTTAACGTGCACTCTCCCAATCAAAAACATAACTACATAAACAAAAAGTAAAGAGACAGAGAGAGGGTAGTGACAGAGAGAAAGAGCAGAGAGAGTAGAGAGAGAAAATTAAAAAGAAAGAAGGAAAGAAAGAAAGTCTAACGCCCTTTCACCCTCTTCTGTTCACAAGCCCAAGTGTAAATATTGATTAATTGAAGCGGTGCAGCCCTGAGAAAACAGAGAGAGAAAGAGAGAAAGAGAGAGAGAGAGAAAGAGAGAAAGAGAGAAAGAGAGAAAGAGAGAGGGATGACGGAGCGCTGCTTTAAGGACACCTCAGCACTACTACATCCTGGACACGGCCCAAACCAGGAACAAGAACAGATACTGAACTCTTACTCGTTAGAAGACTCTTACGCAAGACAGATTTTCAGGTTTTTGTGGCATTGTAAATGTTTTCAATACTCGATATCACAGTTTGTGGGGAAAAAAGTACAAAAATACAGGAAAAATACAAATACAAATACAAATATCTGTACTTTTGCGGCATGTGCTGGTGGTTAGTACAGCAAAACTTATGGATAAATGCACTTTACTGAACCACCTCACCTTTAAAAATAATGTAAATGAGATGATATTCAGGTTATAGTTGTAAAAATACTTGAATTTGCAGTAAAAATACTTCTGTCTCTGATGGGCCGATTCAGCAGACGGTTTGAGGACATTCTTTTCTTATACATTCTGAACGTCCTGATAAATCACCAAAATGAAAATATAAACACTTTTACTGTACTTTCTGATTATCAAACAATAAAACACTTGAGATTCGATGCAGACAGACATTTATTTTGATTTATTTTGACGTCAACTTTATTTAGCTCAAATCCATGGGAAAAGTTGTTTTACATCGTCGCCTTTAAACAGTGAGATTAATAAAGTACGTTTGTGGAGCTAATCCCAAACAAATAAAGAAAAAGTTCATCATTTGTGGATCATTTGTTTGGGTATTTTCAAAAACACAGACTCTCCCGTAGAGTTTCCATTTAACTCCCGCAGAGTTAAATTTTGGAATCATAAAATTCTAATGTGAGAATTTGTAATTCCCTTCCCCTGTCATACAGTTGAATATACTATAATATACTACTACTACTACTACTGTCTCACTGTACGGAGACACTTTTGGGCCGTGTCCAAGGACAGCTCAGCGCTCTGGAGCACGGCTGCGTCTGATTGGACGGTGAGTACACGTGTATTCGTCCCATTCACATACACAAACCACAAGAGAAGGATGTGATACAGTTACACCTGAGTACTTTTTACGGATTACTGAACCCATCTGGATTTTCAATCACATATAAATCTGTTGGACTAAGTTTTACTGCAAAAAATAAATAAATACATGTTTTAAAAAGGAAAAAATATGACTTTTTTATTACGAAAATGTAGGCGACTGTACATAATTCTGTATAGAAGTAAAAATTCAAATGATTCTTAAAATATGCAAATTAAATAACCAAATCTAGGCAGAGTAGTAGCAGTAGTAGTAATAGTATTAGTAATAGTAGTACAGGTTAATAGTATAAATATTATACGATACATATTAAATTAGCAGAATTATATGCCTACTTCCTATTACACTCTTATTAACACTTAATTTAGCCTATAATGTCTTAAACAGTACCAGTGGGTTTATGTGTGTGTATAATGGACTACAGTCTCTCCTCAGTGTCCCGTGTCTCCTCCGTGTGTCCTCTGGAGGGGACATCAGAGCTCCAGTGAATGGGCCCTTTGTCCAGAATCACCCCAGGCCCCTCACTCCTCCTCTGGGCTAAGATCCACCGGCCGCTCCCTCTGTGCAAGATCCAACCACCAACCACCTTCAGACAGATGGCAGCACAGCATTCGACTGGACAATAATATTAACACAAATACTAAATGAATATTGTTAAAACGCAGATTTCTGGTGTAATACAGTGAGTTCTTGGGTCTAGTCAAAAATAAAATCATCAGGTTCAACATTTGTTCATTGATTTTTGGAGATTTCATGGCAAAGTACAATGTAATAGGGAAAAGTCTTCTCTTGCCTCCGGACACATCCAAAAGGTAAATTCACAAGAAACTTCATCTACTTTGCATTTTAACAAAACCACGTTAGCCCCACCACCTGTATTAAATAATATTAGCCTATATAATGTTTGGATTTCATCTGAAAAACACTGAAGTCAGAGGAGTCCAAACTGTTTTTACCGTGTTCGTACTGAAACATAAAACACGAAGCTACGAGCCAAAGATCTGCGGTTAATACAGTGGGTCAAATTGGTGCATTCAGTGTCGATAAAGGTGCCCAAACATCCTTGAATACGACTTAAAACATTTATTTTAGGTTTGTATTATAATGTAATTTAGTGGTCTGAGTCTGTCGGCCAACAAAAATTGGTCTGAGGGCCACATTTGGACCCCGGGCCATAACATGTCGGTGATGCCTACAATGCAGCATAGTCTAATATCATAGATTATTATAGATAAAAGAAACAAAAATAAAATATATATATATATGCCAATTAAAACAATAGGATTATTAGAACTGAAATTGAATAAATAAATAAACGGAGAGAGACAGAAAGACAGAGAGAGAAAAAGAGTGACAAAGAGAGACAGAGAGAGAGACAGAGAGAGAGACAGAGAGCGCGACAGAGAGAGAGACAGAAAAAGAGAGTGACAGAGAGAGACAGAGAGAGAGAGAGACAGAGAGAGAGACAGAGAGAGAGAGAGAGAGAGACAGAGAGAGAGACAGAGAGAGACAGAGAGAGAGAGGCAGAAAAAGAGAATGACAGAGAGAGACAGAGAGAGAGAGACAGAGAGAGACAGACAGAGAGACAGAGAGAGACAGAGAGAGAGACAGAGAGAGAGACAGAGAGAGAGAGACAGAGAGAGACAGAGAGACAGAGAGAGAAAAAGAGTGACAAAGAGAGACAGAGAGAGAGAAACAGAGAGAGAGAGAGACAGAGAGAGACAGACAGAGAGACAGAGAGAGACAGAGAGAGAGACAGAGAGAGAGAGACAGACAGAGAGACAGAGAGAGAAAAAGAGTGACAAAGAGAGACAGAGAGAGAGAAACAGAGAGAGACAGAGAAAGAAAAAGAGTGACAAAGAGAGACAGAGAGAGAGAAACAGAGAGAGACAGAGAGAGACAGAGAGAGAGACAGAGAGAGACAGAGAGACAGAGAGAGAAAAAGAGTGACAAAGAGAGAAAAAGAGTGACAAAGAGAGACAGAGAGAGAGAGAGAGCAACAGAGAGAGAGACAGAGAGAGAGAAAGAGAGACAGAGAGAGAGAGAGACAGACAGAGAGAGACAGACAGAGAGAGACAGAGAGAGAGAGACAGAGAGAGAGAGAGACAGAAAGAGACCGAAAAGCACCACAGAGAGAGACAGAGAGAGAGACAGAGAGAGAGAGACAGAGAAAGAGAGTGACAGAGAGAGCAACAGAGAGAGAGAGACAGAAAGAGACAGAAAGACAGAGAGAAAAAGAGTGACAGAGAGAGAGAGACAGAGAGAGAGACAAAAAAAGACAGAAAGACAGAAAAAAAGAGTGACAGAGAGAGAGAGAGAGACAGAAAAAGAGAGCGACAGAGAGAGACAGAGAGAGAGACAGACAAAAAGAGAGAGACTGAGAGCGACCTAATAAATAAAAAATAATAATAAGTTAAAGATTGTATTGCATATTGGTATCTTCACATGGAGTTCTTATTTACTTAGTTATTTAGTCTTTTTTAAAATTTTTATTTTATTTTTTATTATTATTTTTTTAGTAATAAGCCAATTTAAAACAGATGAGTAGGTGCGCGTTGTTTACTTTATTCAGATCGCTTTAGCCATGCAAATCAAACATCCTCTTATCTTTTCGTGAGACTCCGGTTGTCCTGGTAACGGCCGCATTCCGTCACGGCGCTGCCGCGTGCGTCGGTGGGCGGGGCGCGCAGCTACAGGTGTTTTAAAAAGCGTCAGGTGAGAGCGCACGGTATCCGGTCCGGTCCTCCAGCGGTCTGCGGGTCTCTCCTCTCCTCCTCACGGCGACAGGTACGTGCCAAGGCGGATAAGTACACGCTAAACACCGCGCCGGTCCAATACGAGCTGTTTAAAGACTTTATTTCTTCAAACTCTTAACTTTTACCCTACTTTTTGCACCCACGTTTTTACTTCCGTCTATTTTAGCACTGTAACCAAAGAACGTGCTCTATTATCTTCCGTTCACTGAAGGAGCTAGCTTTGTCTTGTGTTTTATTTGAAGGAAATGGCTCTACATTGCAAACTCGTATTTAAATGCAGTGTTATGTAGATCTGCATTTGTTTTAGAGACTAACATATGTCTTGTCATTTTTGACCAGCTCATTGTGGAAAGTTGATTGTGAAGCTTGCAAATATTTAGAAAATTTGTAAAAAAAAAAAAAAAAAAAAGCTGTTACTGTTAAAAATGGATAGGCCATGTGTATGTTTTGGGAGATTTTGCAGATTCAGTAACAGTGTAATAACAGCCTTATAACACCAGACTAGCCTGTTTCATTCAGTTGTTATGTAAGTGTAATTACGCTTTACTAAAGGGAAACTTAAGCTGTACGTTTTGTTATTTCCTTTGCAAAATATTCCACTTAAAACCTGTTAATCCCTTAGTTTATAGAAACAAAAATGTTCCAAATTACGTGGGATTCTTGTATTAGTTTAGCAGTTCATACTCTCGTCTTCTCTCAAATGTTAAAACCTTTTGAAGTGCTGATAACATGGGCTGAGTCCTCACCCTCCAACCAAATGGTAAGTGGTTCAGACCATTTCAATACTAAGGAATAGAGTACTGATACTCAATACCGATTCTGATACCACAAAGATAATAAAAAACACTTCTTTAGACGACAGAATGTGATTTTCAACATTAAATCGTAGTATTTTCTTTTCTTTTTATATCTGTGTGGGCGGATACGAGTCTTTCTGCTCTTATACTTTAATTTCGTTTTAGTATCGATTCATTTCTGATTCTCGATACTTTTGACAACCGTAGTCACTGTACTCCAGCTGTGGGTGGATATGACAGTTAGGGCATCTGATGTAAAATCTGATTTATTCACTATAAATACCCCAATGTGCATTTTGAACAAGCTGCAGTTCTAAAAGTAAAGTTGTAGAAAAGGCGATTGTATTTACATATAAGAAGTTTGAAGTACTCAGCTCCATTCAAAGTGGGTGTGAGTTTAAAGTTTTGTTGAGTCTAAAAGTGAAGAAAAATAAAGGCAAGTTGACATTTTGTTTTCAGGGACAAATCTCTCCATTTCTTTCTTTATCTATCTTTTTCTTTTTCTTTCTCTCTCTCACCTCTCTCTCTTTCACTCTCTCTTTCTCCATCTCTCTTTCCATTTTTTTCTCTCTTTCTCTCTCTCTGTTTCTCTCCATCTCTCTCTCCATTGTTCTCTCTTTCTCTCTATCTCTCTCCATCTCTCTCTCTCTCCTTCTCCTTCTCTTTCCATCTCTCTCTCCATCTATCCCTTTCTCCATCTCTCCTCCTCTCTCTCTCTTCCTCTCTTTCCACCTCTCTCCCTCCCTCTTTCCATCTCTCCCCCTCTCTTTTCATCTCTCCCTCCCCCCTCTCTCTGTCTCCCTCTCTTTTCATCTCTCTCTTTCTCTCTCCTTCTCTCCCTCTCTTTTCATCTCTCTCCCTCCCTCTCCCCCTTTCTCTCTCCCTCCCTCTCTCTCTCCTCCCTCTCTCTCTCCTCCCTCTTTCTCCCCCTCTCTCTCTATCCCTCTCTGTTCCTCCTCTCTTTCTGAAAACTCTCTGCTCTCTTTTCATCTCCCTCCCTCTCTGTTCCCCCTCTCTTTCTGAAAACTCTCCCCCTCTCTCTCCCTCCCTCCCTCTCTGTTCCTCCTCTCTTTCTGAAAACTCTCTGCTCTCTTTTCATCTCCCTCCCTCTCTGTTCCTCCTCTCTTTCTGAAAACTCTCTGCTCTCTTTTCACCTCCCTCCCTCCCTCCCTCTCTGTTCCTCCTCTCTTTCTGAAAACTCTCTGCTCTCTTTTCATCTCCCTCCCTCCCTCTCTGTTCCTCCTCTCTTTTTAGCCTCTCTCTGATCTCTCTCTTCGTTCTTAAAGGTTTCCTTGTTCTTCTCACAGTTTAGTGTTGAACATGATGAAAGTGGCGCTCTCTCTGCTCCTGCTCCTGCTGCCCCTGTCCTCGGCTCTGAGCAAATACGTCCCCAAAACGGGCAAGAGGATCCCCCTGACCCTGTCCAGAGGTACGACAACGGGACTGTGAGACGAGAAACGTTTGTGTGGGAGTTTCAACAATGTGGAGAGAGTCGACTAAAAAAACTCAAGTCAAATTACATCAAATGATAAAAAAAAGAAAAAGTATATAGGAAACAAGTTAGATTAATTGTAACTGACATCAGATTTGTAATTAGAAATGCATGTAATTGGGAGGACAAAATCTTAAAATCTTCTGCTTGTTTCTATGGATTTATCATTGTTCTGCCTGCAATGTTCCACAGTGTGACTTTAAACAGCTCTACTTTACATTTATTCAATCACAGGTGGTTTTAAAGCTCAAAAATACCAAGAAAAACAGGCATTCTGACTGTGATCGGGGTCGCCTCTCCACAGATCTGACCTGTAACTTGGTCTGGTTTGGTCTCCATGAAGATAGAAAGGTTTAAAGCCATACTGTGGAACATTCCAGACAAAGAAATAAGATCTTGGTCCAATTGGGAATCGATCCTCTGACTTTTATCATAGTGTTTACGAAACTTAAAATCTTGGAAATTCAAAGACCAGTCCCGGGTTAGTCCTGGTTTAGTCCTAGTTTAGTCCTGGTTTTGTCCATTATCTTTTATTTCTCTAGTAATAATATGTTTGAATATTTCAGCTCTTTTAGCACAGTCTCGTACCTTTATAAACATACGATTATAAACTAAATAAAAACCTCAACAATTCTTGAACCAAATGGTAAAAAATATGCTCAAAATGCCAGTATTGTTTTGTTCTGAGCTACTGTGGATCAATAAAGTCAAAGTCTATTAGGTAACACTGATATAAGTGTGATACTTGTTGTGGTTCCCTTTTACTAAAATAATATTACTGTAGTTTAAAAAGTAGAAAATACACAAAATACTGGCCTGATGCGAGCTGTTAAACCCAAATTATAAAGATTTCTTGGAAACTTTAAGCCTGCGTTTTTGCTCCCCATTTATTTTAACATTGAAACCAAACAGCTTAATCTGTTTTGTCTTGAACCTGGCGTTTTATTGGTCACGTCATGTGTTCCACCGTGTTTTTAAACTCTGCACTAGAATCATTTGGATGATTTCTGCCCTGGAATTGCGACTAATTGCTGGAAAGTGTTAGTCAAACATGTGTGAATGAAACAAATCAAAACTCCAGGTCTGTTTTTGAGTTTTATAACATGGCTTAATGCGCACAAGAATCAATTTTGTGTAATATAGGAGCTTTAAAATAATATTCAAGTAAAAAAAAAGTACAAAAAGAGTCAAAGTAGCTGATGTGCGTACTTTTGCAGGATGGGGTGACCAGCTGATCTGGGCGCAGACATATGAAGAGGCTCTGTACTGGTCCAGATCCAGGTGAGGAAAAACAACATCACATAAACGACTTGAATTCAGAATTTTCATCTTGTTTGAGTCATTTTTTAACTTTTTGAAATGTATTTTACAATTTTTTCTTATCACAAGCAAAATGATTAACAAGTGGAATGAGGAAATTGCACTTATTAAACGTGTAACGTGTTACGCAAAATGGACTTTCCAGAACTTAAACCATGTTATAGTTAAAGTTATAGTTATTTCTAGGGATGGGACAAGATCTCGTTCCACAAAATCTCGTGAGATAAAATTGCCACGCGTGAGAAAAATGATCTCGTAAGGTTTTTTTCCATTTAGTCTACATTTAAATTGGACAATAAAGATTTAAGAAGACGATTTAAATCTCTTACGAAGCTGTGGTTTCAAAAAGTAGGTCTACAATTACCAAAAAGTACAAAAATGTTGGACCAAAACTGCAAATGGGATCACACATTTTTATATTTTAGATTACGTGAAAATCTCGTCTTGTTTCTTTTAACATTTACCCTCTCGAAGTTTTATTTAGACTGATTCATACATTTTATCTGTAATCTTTATTCTCCTGGATTCAAGACCTCATTGCTCCGATCTGCCCTCGTTTTCTAAACCATCCTGCTGCTTTGTACTTCCTTCTCCAGTTTTATTTTCTTAATTTGTGATACATGTAGGATTCAGCAGCATCGCGTAGTTATTTTGGTAAGAATGAAAAAAACAAAACAAAAAAAACCCACACAGGTTACTAGCGTGATGTACAGCTATCAATAATAATAATAATAATAATAATAATAATAATAATAATAATAATAATAATAATAATAATAATACATTTTATTTATATAGGGATTTTCAGGACAGTCAGAGATGCTTTACAGAATACACATTAAAACTGTTAAAAGAGCAATAAAAAAATAATACAGGAAATATAAAAACTTTGAATCATATTGAGAAAAGTTAAGCATTAAAAGCTTGTCTAAATAATGTCCATGTTAGCGGCTTTCAACACCAAAAGAGCTTTACAGAGCTTCTATTGTAGCCACAGCTGCCCTGGGACAGACTGACAGAAGTGAGGCTGCCAATCTGTGACATGGCTGAAGTGTCTTGCCTAAGGACACAGAGAAAAATGAAAACTTATGTAAAGGAGCAGATCAAGAAACATATAAATGTTCAGATCCTATAATATTGTCAACATAAACCCTTCGTCACGCTCACAACTGGGTTTTGTTTGCCACTGGCGCCCCCCTGTGGCACCTGATACTCCCTGCGGTTTCCCATCCAAGAACCGACCAAAACCTTAAAACTGCAAATTTCTCTGATCTGGTCAAGATTTTTAAACTTATATCAGGTTATTCGTCTTGTTTTCAGATTTATTATCGACTTACTAGACCAGAGACTGATTAATTCTAGTCTAGAGGTGGTTTATTTTAACTTGTCAAGTAAAATGATCTTGCTGCATGGACAGATAATTTCACTACTTTTAAGTCATTTTCTGATGTGATCCGTGTCGTATCTAAATGTCATGTAAATATGTTGTTTTTTTTGTACTACAATTGAACTTTATTTAAACTGTTTCCAGGAACAAGCCTCTGATGGTGATTTTGCACCTGGAGGACTGTCCACACAGCAAAGGTAAGAGGAGAGGAGGAGAGGAGGAGAGGAGGAGAGGAGAGGGAAGAAGGATACAGGAGAGAGAGGAGGGGAGAGGAGAGGAAAGGAAAAGAGGAGAGGAGGGGGATAATAGGAGAGGAAAGAAGGATACAGGAGGAGAGAGGAGATGCGAGAGGAGGGAACAGGAGAGGAAAGGAGGAGAGGAGGGGGAAGAGGAGAGGAAAGAAGAATACAGGAGGAGAGGGGAGGAGAGAGAGGAGATAAAATGAGAGGAGGGGAGAGGCGAGAAGGAGAGAGAAGGGGGAGAAGAGGAGAGGAAAGAAGGAGAGAGAGGAGATGAGAGAGGGGAGAGGCGAGGAGAGGAGGGGGAAGAGGGAAGGAAAGAAGGATACAGGAGGAGAGAGGAGGAGGAGGGGAGGAAAGGACAAGAAAGAGGAGGGGAAGAATAGGGGAGGAAAGAAGCATTTAAGAGGTGAAAGGAGGAGGAGGAGAGAAGAGATGAGAGGAGGAGGTGAGAGGAGAAGAGGAGAGAGGAGATTAGAGAGGAAGGGAGGAGAGAGGATGAGAGAGGAGAGGAGAAACAAAAAGGGGAAGAGAGAGAAGAGAAAGGAGAGGAGAAAAGATGACAATTCTCCATAAGTTTTCAAAAGCAGGATACAAAACATTACAATAAACTACAACTTCACAAACCTGATACGATGTGCAGTAGTTTCATTAGCGCTGATGATGCTATGCTAGCGCTCTGAAGGGGGAGCGACTCAGTTTTGGGCAAATCTAGCATTTTCAAACAGCAAAGAAGTGTAATACTCCCTCTTTAAAGACGCATTGTGTAACTTTTCTAACGAAGGGTCCAACAAATGCTTTTCTTCATAGAGATGTTAGTCCTTTGTCTGGAAAGTTTCACAGTATGGCATTAAATCTTCTATCTTCATGGAGACCAAACCAGACCAAGCTACAGGTCAGATCTGTGGAGAGGCGACCCCGCTCACAGTCAGAATGTCTGTTTTTCTAGGTATTTTTGAGCTGTAAAACCACCTGTAATTGAATAAACGTAAAGAAGAGCTGTTTAATGTCACATTGTGGAACATTCTCAGCAGAACAATGACATATCCATAGAAACAAGAAGGCGACGGAGCACCAATCGAAAAGTTACACCGTGCACCTTTAACGATACCAGGAAAAGTCTCGTTCAAGCACTGGAACAGAAAACAGAAATAGAAAATGTAAATTAGAAGCGGAAAAGAAGAGCGTTTGTTTTGTTTGTTGATCCACTCCTGCTCTGTTTGCTCTGGTTAAACACGGTTAAATCTTCACTGTTTCCTTCATCCTGGTCACACCTCAAACACCTGTTGGTCTTTCAGCTCTGAAGAAGGTCTTCTCCGAGGACAACGACATTCAGAAGATACTGGACGAGGACTTCATCGTGCTCAACCTCGTGGTCAGTTCTGCTTTCTGTTTTCACAAAAGTTTTTCAATAATTTTATTCTTAGATTGAAGCGTTCAGGAATATTTACAGTTTAAAGGGCCCATGTGACGTTATTTTCTGATTTCCTCGTCACAAACAGACCTGGAGTTGTGTTTTGCTTCATTCACACATGTCCTGAGTTCTGAGTTCTTCTCTCAAACTGAAAACACTGTTGCACCTTGTGATGTCATGTGGCTCCGCTGCGTTTTTAAACTCTGCACACCTTCACTCGAACCATTTGGGACGATTTCAGCCCTGGAATTGCCAATCTGTACTGAACTAAAGGTAAAAGGAGCCGCTTCAAACATGCGTGAATGAAACAAAACACAACTTCAGGTTTGTTTTTGAGGAGGAAACAACTTTATAACATGTCTTAAAGCTCATAGTCAATCCTGAGAAATAAAGGTACATATTTTACAGTTACATCAGTTGAAAAGTAGAAAAATTTAAAATAAACATACAAAAATAAAGGAAGTCGTGAGTTTTAAAACAGAATTCCTCTGCTTATGTCCTAAGTTTGAATGAACTGCAGATATAAAGTCCAAACTGGGCTCAGACTGGGTATTCTCAGAGTCCAACTAGTCATGGAGATGTCATTGCTTTGTCTGGAATGTTCCACAGTAGGGCATTAAATTAAATGTATATTTATTGCTCGAAAACGTTTGAAAAACAGGTATTGTGAGCGAGGTTACCGCTTCACAGATCTGACCTGTAACTCTAAGGTTTAATGCAGTAATGTGGTTCATTTCAGTCAAAGTGATAAGATCTCATTTCTTATCAGAAAAGTTACATAATGCACCTTTAACATTTACTTTTCAATCTGAAGTAATTCTGATTTTGTTTTTTGTCGTTAACAGTATGAAACTACAGACAAGCACCTCTCCCCTGACGGCCAGTACGTGCCCAGAATCATCTTTGTTGGTAAGATTACACCATTTTCTTAACTTGAAGATGCAAAATGGTCATCAAAAACATGTCTGAAGAGGTTTTAGATGCCACCCATGCATGTTTGAGTAATTTAGAGATCTTTCCCGGGCCCTTTTCAAACGGTTCTTCGTAAATATACAAAAACATGATACAAAACTTAACACGACAACTTCACAAACCTGATGCGATGTGCAGTAGTTTCATTAGCATGCTGATTGTGCTGCGATGGTGCTCTGAAGGGGGAGTGACTTAGCATGGAGAGCAACAGAAGGGGAGACTCAGAGCATCAAAAACGAACTGAAACTTGTAAAACATGTTAATATGACAGATTTATCATCGTTTTACTTTAGTTAAAGGTGCATTGTGTAACTTTTCAGGTGGTACTGACTAGTTCACGGTATGAAGACTTTTTCTCGCTGAATAAATAAAGGACGAGTAGATAAGAAGTCTGAGTTTTACTGTTGAGCTTAAGAAAGTGTTACAGGTTAGAAGTAAAAGTTTGTCGGTGTTTGCACAGAGGAGTAGCTGTAAGTACAGACAGGAACTTCAAGTACTGCAGTTTTTTTTTAGAGGTATTTTAACTATGCAAAAGGTCGAAAGAAACAGAGTAAAGATGAAATAATGATTGACAGGACATAGGGTTCTCTGTTACATAAGGGCGAGTCGTTGTACAGTTGTAGGGAGTATTATCTGTTACATAAGGGCGAGTCGTTGTACAGTTGTAGGGAGTATTATCTGTTACATAAGGGCGAGTCGTTGTACAGTTGTAGGGAGTATTATCTGTTACATAAGGGCGAGTCGTTGTACAGTTGTAGGGAGTATTATCTGTTACATAAGGGCGAGTCGTTGTACAGTTGTAGGGAGTATTATCTGTTACATAAGGGCGAGTCGTTGCACAGTTGTAGGGAGTATTATCTGTTCCATAAGGGTGAGTTATTGTACAGTTGTAGGGAGTATTATCTGTTACATAATGGTGAGTTGTACAGTTGTAGGGAGTATTATCTATTACATAATGGTGAGTTGTTGTAGAGGGTATTATCTCCTACATAATGGTGAGTTGTAGGGAGTATTATCAGCTACATAATGGTGAGATGGGGGAAAAGCATGTGACGTACCCTCTGACAGAAAAGTTACACAGTGCAGCTTTAAAGCGGCCTTCTCCTCTCTCCTCAGACCCCTCCATGACGGTGAGAGCCGACATCATCGGCCGCTACTCCAACCGCCTGTACGCCTACGAGCCCAGTGACATCAAAATATGTAAGTACAACACGAGAAGAAACAAAACAAGATCATTTTCTTTGGAATAAATGTATAAAATGAAATACAAAACTACAATTATTTATGTAAAAACAACTAGAACTGTCAAAATGTGCGGCTTTAAAGTGTAACTAAACATTAAATCAACTTTTTTTCTCCTTCTACTTTTTTATTCTGCTACTTTTTTATTAATTAAAAGCAACTCTACTGTTCCCAGTGTTTTCTCGGTCATTTCAGTGCAAGTTCGATCTGGAGACTACAGTTTTAAGTACTTGGTGACATCACACAGCACTGCCCTGATTATAACCAGGTTTAAATGATCCACATGATTCCAGTGAAGGTTTATGGGGTTTGAAAACTTCCTGTATTACCACATGAGTGTTAAGTTATATTAGTGGAGCCTAAGGTATAAACATTATGAAACATTAAAAAAAAGTGATTCTTGTGTTAGTTTTTCAGTCTTTTTGTGAGTTTTTCTGGTTTAAAATGTGAAGTTTAAACAGAATCTTATTATTAAAACCTAAACCACAAATCTACGCTCACAGTCGCAATTTTGGTCAGAAAAATCGCAATTACGTATTTTTCCCAAATGGTTCAGCTCTAGCTCAAGATTCTCCAATACTCACGTGTTTTAAAGATATGTGTAATTTTGGGTGTGTAATTGTTACTAAATGATAAGTTTTTTTGGTTTTTTAGTGTTGGAGAACATGAAGAAGGCCAAGAAGCTCCTGAAGTCGGAGCTATGAGCCGGTCTACGACTTTGGAACGGTCCGGACATTCTTACAGCGTTCGTTTACAGCAGATCCGCACTGCTGTAAATCCCTCTTCATTTTTTAATTATTACTGTAAACTGTAACAAAACGTCTTGAATAAACGTCTTATTTCCTAATACGTGCGGCCCTGTTGTTTTAATTCCACTAAGACTTTGTTTTTATTAAATAGATTAGAACTATTTCATAAAAACAAAGAAAATACAACTTGTTTTGGTGTAATTAGAGGTGGTGGAGGAGCCAAAATTCTACTGAAGTAAAAGTAACGTTACTTCAGATTTACTCAAGTAGAAGTACAAAGTAGTAATCCATGAAATTATGAGTAAAAATGTATTTGGGAAAACTACTGCTCAAGTAAAAGTATCTTAAATGTTCACCTTGTAACTCTGCTGTGGAGATGCTTGTTTCCATGGAGATGTGCCAGGAATGTTCCACAGTATGGCCGTAAACTTAAGAATCTCCATGGAGACTTGCAAGGAAGGAAATTACGGGTTAGATTTGTGAAGAAGGTAAGAATGGATGTTTTTGAGCAATAAATAACACCTGTAGTTGAATAAATGCGAGACAGATTAGTTTAACGTCGTCATGTGGACAATTTTAACCAAAAAAGTTACACAGGGCAACTTTAAAGAGTAACTGTCAGGACGTAAGATCTGATTTATATTTTAAAGTTTATGTAATTGGAAGAACAAAACATTAAATAATCCGTCAGTTTGTCAGTGTGTCCTGTTCCTCAGACTCATGACACGAGTCCTTGAGCGTTCCTGTCACTTCTGATTTACAAATGAAGCTCGATTTTACTGCGCAGAGACAGCGCCCTCAGCACAAAGGATTGTGGGAAATGTGCCAGAGCCCGTACAATGATTTTTCTGTGCGTGTGTGTAATTTGATGAGATTGGTAAATAGATGGAATGTCACATGCTGATGCAGCGGGAGTGAGTCTGTTTGCATCAGTAACTATCACACCTAAAATAATAATAATAATAATAATAATAATAATAAAACAAATAAATAAATAAAAATAATAATTAACAAAAAAAAATAATAATGCATCTGATTTATATAGAACTTTTAGGAGCATTATTAGCTGTGATTTTAGTAGCTGTTATTTTATTATATTTTATTACTTGTACATTTACATTTATTTTTATAATTACGTCTCATTTGACACGTGTCTCTTGCTCTTTTTTTGTTACTCTCTGTTATTATTTTATATTGTGATGTTTGAGCTGCTGTATCCAAATAATTTCCCTTGTGGATCAATAAAGTTTAAGTCTATACACTCCACAGTCAACCAACACACACACACACACACACCCACACACACCCACACACACCCACACACACACACACACACACACACACACACACACACACACACACTAGGCAATGTGAGTGAACAAGGTCATTGGGCAAGACTCATGTGCCACAGTGGAACACCAGTGCAAAAATTGTCGTTTTGTCCTTTGGCAAGACTTCACCCACATTGCCTGGTAAGAAAGTGGAGTGTGTGGGAGTGCCGGTGGTGGTTGGTGGTGGTCGCAGCCTCGCTTCTGTCGGTCTGCCCCAGCTCTTTGGGTGTCATGAAAGTCTCTGTATAAATGCAATGATTAAAATAACACTTTTTACTTTTTGCCATTGGTGTCCCACTGTGGCACCTGATATTCCCTGAGGCCTGGTCAGTCCAAGTCCTGACCAGCTTCAGAGATGTAACAAGATCAGATGTCGATAATTACTATTATTATTATTACTAAGTTTAGGACAGTGAGGTCCAGATCTTGGCCAGAGAAAAGAACTGGTTTGAGAGGGGAGTTAAAGAAGCTATTTTTGTCAAGAAAGAGAATCCTTCCTTGAACAGAAATGGAGGTCTCAGACATCATTTGTCTCCCATCTATAACTCTATCCTCAAACCTAAATCAAAAGAAACTGGGAAAACAATGGGACTAGCCAGATCAGGTCCAGAGGTGTGAAAACACCATCATGGCCCTGAATGGATATGCTAACTACTCCCCCACTCCCACTCCATATTGAATAGACACACCTAACTAACAGAAACTGTAAATAAATATGTGTGTCTCAGAGTAATTTTCATTGTAATTAGCTCCTCCCTTCAGGCAGATATAAATCAGTGTCCACCAGCATCTGACCAGAACTGAAGCAGCAGCTTGGATGAGCTGCGAAAGGTATTAGACCAAATAAACTCTGTCCAATTGAGAAATTAAATTTCTCCTTTTGCTATAAATAAAAGGAAGAAAACACAGGTACTTTATTTTCTCATTTCCTTTATTTTTTCATCAGTCGTCAGCAAGCAGAAATTTAAAAAACAAAATACAACTTCATGTACGCCTCTGGTTGGGGAACTGCAGTGAAGCCGGATTAAAAGCTCAAAGCAAAAAATACAGTGAATAAGATGGACAAACTTCAGCTAAAACCTCTTTGTAATAAAAAAGGAATTTAAAAAAATTACAAGCTTAAAAATTATGTTCATTTTTGCCACTACACAGAGCTCAACTCCACAGTCCGGAGCCTCTGAAGCCTGATCTCCAGCTTTTTGAGTCTGACTTTAGGCTCACTTGATCCGGCCTCAGCAGCTCTTTCTCCTTTAGAATGTTCAAGACGGTGCACCTTCAGATGAACAGGTTTTCTCAAAGTCCTCCCACACTGGTCAGAGCTGCAGCTTTTCCCTTCAGTCTGGAAGATTTGGACTTGTTTCAGACGGTTCCTCACAGACCTGAAAGCCTTCCCTCTTTCTTCACAGCCGTCTGGTTCGTCTCCTGTGTGCGTTTGGTCGTGACTGGAGAGTTGCTGGGATGTTCTAAAAGCCTTTTCACACTGGTCAGACTCATATTGTCTCTGTCTGAAGTGAATTCTCATGTGTTTATTGAGATTGGATGAGTATGAGAAAGCTTTCCCACACTGGTCACACTCGTATGGCTTCTCTCCAGTGTGGACTCTCATATGTGTTATTAGGTTGCTTGACTGTGCAAATGTCTTCTCACAAACATCACATCTGTATGATTTCTCCCCTGTGTGGACTCTCATATGTGCTTTGAGTGTATTAGAATCTCTAAATTCCTTCCCACACTGGTCACAGCTGTATGGTTTTTCTCCTGTGTGGACTCTCATATGTGATACTAGGTTGCTTGAGTGTGAAAATGTCTTCTCACAAACATCACAGCTGAATGGCTTCTCTCCAGTGTGGACTCTCATATGTGATACTAGAGAGCTTGACTGTGAAAATGTCTTCTCACAAACATCACATCTGTATGGCCTCTCTCCTGTGTGGACTCTCATATGTGATACTAGAGAGCTTGACTGTGCAAATGTCTTCTCACAAACATCACATCTGTATAATTTCTCCCCTGTGTGGTTTGTCATATGTGCTTTGAGTGTATTAGAATCTCTAAATTCCTTCCCACACTGGTCACACTTGTACGGCCTCTCTCCAGTGTGGACTCTCATATGTGTTACTAGGTTGCTTGACACTGAAAATGCTTTCTCACAAACATCACATCTGTATGGCTTCTCTCCAGTGTGGACTCTCATATGTGATACTAGAGAGCTTGACTGTGAAAATGTCTTCTCACAAAGATCACAGCTGTATGGCCTCTCTCCAGTGTGGACTCTCATATGTCTTACTAGGTGGCTTGACTGTGCAAATGTCTTCTCACAAACATCACATCTGTATGATTTCTCCCCTGTGTGGATTGTCATATGTGCTTTGAGTGTATTAGAATCTCTATATTCCTTCCCACACTGGTCACACTCGTACGGCCTCTCTCCAGTGTGGACTCTCATATGTGATACTAGGTGGCTTGACTTTGCAAATGTCTTCTCACAAACATCACATTGGTATGATTTCTCCCCTGTGTGGACTCTCATATGTGCTTTCAGTGTATTAGAATCTCTAAATTCCTTCCCACACTGGTCACAGCTGTATGGTTTTTCTCCTGTGTGGACTCTCATATGGTTACAGAGGGCACTGGAGTGTCTAAATTCCTTCCCACACTGGTCACACTTGTACGGCCTCTCTCCAGTGTGGACTCTCATATGTATTACTAGGTGGCTTGACTGTGAAAATGTCTTCTCACAAACATCACATCTGTATGGCTTCTCTCCAGTGTGGACTCTCATATGTGATATTAGGGTGCGTGACTGTGAAAATGTCTTCTCACAAAGATCACAGCTGTATGGCCTCTCTCCAGTGTGGACTCTCATATGTGTTACTAGGTGGCTTGACTGTGAAAATGTCTTCTCACAAAGATCACAGCTGTATGGCTTCTCACCTGTGTGGACTCTCATATGTGATACTAGGGTGCTTGACTTTGCAAATGTCTTCTCACAAACATCACATTGGTATGATTTCTCCCCTGTGTGGACTGTCATATGTGCTTTCAGTGTATTAGAATGTCTAAATTCCTTCCCACACTGGTCACAGCTGTATGGTTTTTCTCCTGTGTGGACTCTCATATGTGATACTAGAGAGCTTGACACTGAAAATGTCTTCTCACAAATGTCACATCTGTATGATTTCTCCCCTGTGTGGATTGTCATATGTACTTTCAGTGCACTAGACTTTGTAAATTCCTTCCCACACTGGTCACAGCTGTATGGTTTTTCTCCAGTGTGGATTCTCATATGTGATACTAGGTGGCTTGACTTTGAAAATGTCTTCTCACAAACGTCACAGCTGTATGGTTTTTCTCCAGTGTGGATTCTCATATGGTTACGGAGGGCACTGGAGTCTCTAAATTCCTTCCCACACTGGTCACAGCTGTATGGTTTTTCTCCTGTGTGGATTCTCATATGGTTATGAAGGCCACTGGAGAGTCTAAATTCCTTCCCACACTGGTCACAGCTGTGTGGTCTTTCTCCTGTGTGAGTTCTGTAGTGTATTTTCAGTTTAGAAGCATTTGGCCAATCCTTTCCACACTGGTCACATGTGAACGTCATTCTGTTGGTGGATCTTGGAGCTCTGCATTAGAACAAAGGAAAGGAAGTGTCAAGTAAAATAACTTTTTTTAACTGTTCAAATAAAGTAACTAACTAAATACACATAAAATCACACATAGTAAATCATATGTAAGAATGTTTCAATGTGTGTTTTACAAACAAGTTCCATTTGGCTGAATGAATGAACTACGTTTGTATACTCAACCGCAAAAGAAACGTCACCCTACTAAAGTTTTGGTAATATAAGTTTTGTTTTAATTTTGATTTTTAAAAATCATTTTATGTTCTTGCTAGATGTGGTTCAAAGCTATTGGTCAGGAAAATTTGCTTTCAGATTCTGTAATTGATACCAAAAACACATCGCCAAAACGCAGTCAATAAAGTAATGATGAGGTACGGTTGCTGTGCGCTTTTCCTGAAAGTGCCAATGCACGTGCATTCTGAGGTGTCGTCCCTATAAAAAGAGCCACCGAACATGCCCCAAATCACTCGCGATTCGACTGCAGCGTCATGCCACGACTGACAAGGGAGCAGAGAGACCAAGCCCTGGGAAGACTCCATGCCGGCCAGATTGCAAAACATGTTGCCAATCACTTCAATGTTCATGTCCAAACAATATACCGCCTGCAGCAACGTGTCCAAGCCACTGGAAGCACAGCCGATCGTCCTCGTAGTGGCAGACCGCCTGTTACAACGTTGAGGCAAGATCGACAGATCGTCCGACACCACCTGCAAAACCGCTTCGCCAGAGCTACAGAAACTGCACGGACAACCATTGGCAGTCATCAGAGACCAATCAGCGACGACACAGTGCGCAGGCGTTTGAGGCAGAGAAATGTCAGATGTCACAGGCCTTACAGGGGTCCGATCCTCACTGTTCGACATCGTCGCGCTCGTCTCCAGTGGGCTACACTACATCGGAACTGGCGTAACCGGGACTGGCGGACTGTAGTCTTCTCTGACGAAAGCAGATACTGCATCTCGACAGCTGATGGCAGACTGAGAATGTGGCGAAGACGAGGGGAGTGTTTTGCAGATGGGTGTGTTCAGGAAAGAGACCCGTGGGGAGGTCCCAGCATCATGGTATGGGGTGCTATTGCTCTGAACCACAAACTAGGCCCTATGGTGTTCCAGAATATTGGTCATGGTAGAGGCAACGGTGTTACAGCTGCCCGCTACATTGATCAAGCGCTGAGACCCTTCATCGTACCCCATTTCGGTCGTCATGGAAACCACATCTTCCAGCAGGACAACGCTCGTGCCCATACTGCCAGAGCAACGAAAGCCTTCTTCCGTCAACATGGGATACAGACTCTTCCATGGCCTGCCCTCAGTCCTGACCTAAACCCGATTGAACACTTGTGGGACGAGATTCAGAGGAGACTCAATGACGTTCGACCAAGGCCGACAACTGCAGCTCAACTCACTCAGGTGTATCAGCGAGAATGGGCCCAAGTTCCTATGGCCTTCATCAACCGTCTCATCCACTCCATGTACAGACGATGTAACGCTGTATTCAACGCCCAGGGAGGTCATACGCGCTATTGACTTTGAGATCGCGCTGTAGCGCCACCTGTCATCACTTTCACTTGAAACTCATGGAACTTTATCTCTAAATGCTGATGATCATACATGTCCATTTTAAAATCATTCCGCCAATTATTTTGTTGTTTACATTTATGTGAATTAAACTGATTACCAATTTTGAAAAAGGGTGACTTTTTTTTGCGGTTCAGTGTATTTTATTTTAAAGGCATTTTTTTCTGTCTGTAGCAAAAGAAGAGCAAATTAAGGAAACATATACAGACATACTGAACAACTTTGTGGCTCTGAATTCTAATCATATTCAGCGGATATGATTTTGTAACACGTGAAGACAGAAGTCTGGGCTTTGGTGTAACAGTGACACTTTCATTCTATAAGGACAGAAAAACAGCTCTGCTGACGAATCGAGACTGACCGTTAACGACAGTTTACACTGAACTGTGCTGCTTCTGGTATATGACTGTGCAGACTAATACTTTAGGAATTACGCAGTCATTTCCAATATTATCTGTTCCAGGTTTTGTACAAAAGAAAAACAAGTTCATAAAAATAACCCTGAACTTGACAATATACAAACATATTGTCATGTACTACTCAGTATCTTGTATCGCCAGTACTTGAAGTGACATCTTATAGGCAAACACAGCAGGTAACGCCGCATTAATAAACAAAAACACGGCTTGTCCACATTTACAGAGCCGTACACGGGAAGTGCTAGCGGCAGTTAACAGATCGTTTACAACAGAATTAACTTCACAGTATTAATTAATTCATTTTTAAATGAATCACTGCATTTATATAGCGCCTTTCAAGACACCCAAAGCTCTTTACAGTTCATTCTTCCTTCCCTCCACACTCAGTGGTGGTAAACTACTATTGTAGCCACAGCCGCCCTGGGACGGACTGACAGAAGCGAGGCTGCCATCGGCCCCTCCGACCACCACCATCACTCACACACACACCACTTTCATACTAGGCAATGTGGGTGAAGTGCCTTGTCTAAGGACAACAGTTTTTGCAACTAGCGCCCCCCTGTGGCTCCTGGAATTCCCAGTGTCTCCAATCCAAGAACTGCCCAGGCCCGGCCCTGCTGAGCCTCTGAGATCTGACGGGATCAGGCTTTGACAAGCCGGTACGGCCACAACTACCAGACAACAACTTGGCTTCATAAAACATGCTCCTAGATTTGCATAAACATCCGATATTGTAAATCACTTTTCATTTATTTATTTATAAGAACAGTATACAAATTACATTATGCACAGGGCAAATATGCTTGTATCAGATTATAGCTTTCAAGCTAATTTCCATCTGCAGTCCTCGGTTTACACAGAAAATAAAACATACATATACTAAAATATACAATTTCATTGTTAGTACTGATACATTGTTCAGTTTCACAGTTCATTTTACAAGAGCCACTCGTTCACAGGTTAAAGTGCAGTCTCATTCATCTATTACCTGAATCAGGTGCTTGCACCTTCCCATTGTTAAAGTGCATTCATTTATTCAGAGTTTGAGTATTAAAGTGCATTCCTTCACTGTTTCAATGTTAAAGTGCATTCATTCACAGTCTCACAGTTAAAGTGCATTCTTTCACATACAACACACACATCACATGGTACTTGTGCACTTAAAGGTTGTATGGAAGATTTTTTTTTGTTTCAAATTGTCAATGATAGAATTATAGAGATGCAGCAGCCTTGTAATTATGACCCCCCTCCCCCAAAAAAAGAATGAAAATTCACCATCTGTGGACGTGGTGGGGCCAGATAAACATTAGCCAATAGATACTGAGGCTACTTCATTATCTGTTCTTATTTCAGTTTCATCCTGCAATCAACTGACTATTAAACACAGTCATCAATCAATAATTCATTCATTAATCAAAAAGGGAAGTGCACTTTTTCATGTATCAAAAATACTCAATTGTAGGCAGTAAATCAAATTACTTAAGTAGAGATTAATAATTAAAATTGCGCAACCAATCAGTTCATTCATATTCAATGAGGAAAACCAAAATGGAAGCCTATAGCTTACTTAGCGTTCGCTCAAAAAGTTGTCAAAATGGACAAAATCATTTCAAAAGGGGAAAGAATGAATGAATGCGTCTAGTAAAGTAGATTGTTATCTACAATTCGGCTTGAATGTAAACTTAAAAGCGTTGAATATTTAATTAGTATAATCGGTGTTTCAAAAACTCCAAGCGCGAGTAAACGGCGCTAATACACACAGGGGTTTTGAATGGGAGCGCTAGTGGCGCTAACAAACAAGACGGTAAGTGCCATTTAGCAACATAAATACGACCGCTAATCACAAAAATAGTACACCGATTGCTGCTCAACAACTCACCGTTGATGAAGAGGTAGTCTGGAATCCGAAAAATCCACCAATTCACAGGTTTGTCCCGAACGCCGATCTGAGCCACAGCCACTTGAAGAGCGGAAGAGCAGACAGGAAGTGACGTCCGCGGCTTAAAGGAAGTGAGGCCGGGGCAGCAGGAAGTAGAGCATCTAAATAAAGGCTTTAGGAAGTGCGGGTTACATATTCATATCCATGCTTCCATGTCTTTCAAGGTTGTATAGAGGATTTTCCAAGGAAAGTGAAATACAGCGACAGTTTGTCCTTTTTCAAATGTTCCTCATGTGTGACACCACCTCCTCCTCCACAGCTCCTTAAGTAGAAACGCCTCCTCCACCTCCTCCTGCCTCCTCCCGCCTCCTCCTGACTCTATAAATCATGTTTGTTTACAGCCGGTGCACGTTCAGAATTGCTGTTGAAGGTTACTGTCCAGAAGTAATTTAGCGACCAACACTTCAGTCTTTAGACCCTTCGTCTGCTTCAGTGACGCCATCGCTGGAAGGAATCTCCAAGAATCACCTTAGTTTGGCTTCGTGCCTTTTCCCCTTCTCCTCTTCTTTCAGCGACCTCATAAACGGACTTTCTTTTGCGGCTAAGTGGTAGTGGATTCTTGTCTGCCATCACAACAAACTTTGTGCAAACTGCGAGGAAGCTACAGTTGGAAAAAGCCGCTAAGAACCGCTGTGCTGGTTGAGTAAACGGCGTCTTGCGTCTGTGGAAAATCCTCCATACAACCTTTAAGTCAGGGGTCTCCAACCAGTAGCTCTCCACCCCCTTCCAAGTAGCTCGCCAAAGGATTTCTGAATTACACGTATTGTGCTGATAAACTCAAATTTGATGAATTACATGGACACTGGTAAAAGGCATTTATCACTTTGATGCCTAACTTTGTGCACTATGTTGATTTCTATTGTTTCTTGCAAAAAAAAAAAAAAAAAAAAAAAAGCGCAGAGGCACGGAGATCGTTCTACAGTACCTTTAATGATATTACAGCAGGATTCAAAGCATCAGAGTGACACACAGGCAAAAAACATCAGAGTCTATAAATATCTAGCCGAGGTTTCTGAAAGTCTACAAGCGTCTACCAAAGAGTTTCTGAGAGTCTGTGGGTCTGAGAGTCTAACCAAAGCTTTAGTATTGTCCAATTATAAATGTTATCTTTAGCTCGTAGTTTTACCCTGGGAAGGTTCCGGAGCACCTGTAGTTTGTTTCATAAAACAGAGCAGCATTCATCATTCAAGGTTACTGAACAGAACATTTTGGACTTTAAATGTAGCAAGCATTAAGTATGAAATGAATGTAATAAGATTATTGTTCACAACTAATTAGTTTATGATTATGTTTTATAGGACCTACCTGAACCTCATCCAAGGCTTGCCGTGAGTCTTATAGTATATATATAAGTTTTAGCAGTTTCTTGTGACTGCTAAAACCACAACCTACGAATTACTAAAACGGGACCCCACCAATGTGTACAAAAAGAAGATCATTGATTGCTTGCAGAAGCTGGAGAAGGAAGAAGTCATTGATCGACAGCTGTATTACAGACTGTACCCTGGTGACGCCATCCCTTGCATCTATAGCCTCCCAAAGATCCACAAACAAGGAGTACCACTAAGACCCATTGTCTGTAACACAGACTCCATCACGCGTGAAAATGTGGCCAAACACCTAAACACCATCTTGGCTCCTCTGGTGGGTAACACGGAGCACCATATTGAGAACACAGCCGAATTTGTGAACAAAGTCAAGCATCTCCAGTTTGACCTGGATGAGACAATGGTTTCCTTTGATGTGACCTCTCTTTTCACTTGTATCCCGACATCGGTAGCGGTGGAGGCAGCAAGGAGGAGACTACTGGAGGATACCAAGCTAGAAGAGAGAACCAAACTTTCACCCGACCAAATCTGCCAACTGCTGGAAATTTGTTAAAGTACCACCTATTTCCAGTTCAGAGGAAACTTCTACAGGCAAATCCACGGCTGTGCAATGGGCTCACCGGTCTCCCCTATCATTGCAAACTTATACATGGAACAATTTGAACAGAGTGCCCTGGCCTCATATTCAGGCATTCCACCCACACACTGGTATCGCTTTGTTGATGATAATTTCTCCAAAATCAAAATTCAAGGTTTGGAACCATTTACTGCACATATCAATTCTGTAGATCCGAACATCAAATTCACACGTGAAGATGCCAAGGACAACACATTGGCCTTCTTAGATTGTGCAGTAACGATAAGAGAAGACCGGCGACTCCAGGTAGAGGTCTTCAGGAAGCCCACACACACCGACCAATATCTGCTTTTTGATTCACACCACCCACTGCAGCATAAACTTGGAGTCATTCGGACATTACATCACAGGGCCCAAGTGGTTCCTACAAGCACAGAGGGAAAGGAGAAAGAAGAACAACACGTGGAGAAAGCCCTCTCCGTTTGTGGATATCCTAAATGGGCTTTCAATAAAACGAAGAGAGCAAAGAAACAGGACAACAGAGAACCAGAGCCCAGGAGAAGGGGTGTAACTATTCCTTACCTGGCTGGCGTTTCTGAAAAACTACAGAGGATCTTCAGACAACATGAAATCCCAGTCTATTTCAAACCCACAAACACTTTAAGACAAAAACTGGTCCATCCTAAGGACAAAACACCGAGCCACAAACAAAGCAATGTGGTCTACTCCATTCAGTGTAGTGAAGACTGCAGTGAGCGCTACATTGGAGAAACAAAACAGCCACTTTTCAAACGAATGTATCAACACAGACGGGAAAACCAGGGTGGGCCGCAATCTGCCGTACATCTCCACCTAAAAGCCACAGGCCACTGCTTTGAGG
This sequence comes from Taenioides sp. WSHXM2023, assembly GCA_029959045.1. Lineage (NCBI taxonomy): Eukaryota > Metazoa > Chordata > Actinopteri > Gobiiformes > Gobiidae > Taenioides > Taenioides sp. WSHXM2023. Next base: position 27,495,348 of record CM057097.1, on the reverse strand, counting down.
ACAGTGAAGTCCAGATCCTGGCCAGAGAAAAGAACTGGTTTGAGAGGGGAGTTAAAGAAGCTATTTTTGTCAAGAAAGAGAATCCTTCCTTGAACAGAAATGGAGGTCTCAGACATCATTTGTCTCCCATCTATAACTCTATCCTCAAACCTAAATCAAAACAAACAGAGAAAACAATGGGACTAGCCAGGACATGTCCAGAGGTGTGAAAACACCATCATGGCCCTGAATGGTTCTGCTAACTACTCCCCCACTCCCACTCCATATTGAATAGACCCACCTAACTAAAAAGTAACAGTAATTTCATTGTAATTAGCTCCTCCCTTCAGGCAGATATAAATCAGTGTCCACCAGCGTCTGACCAGAACTGAAGAAGCAGCTTGGATGAGCTGCGAAACGTATTCGACCAAATAAACTCTGTCCAGTTTCTCCTTTTGCCATTACTAAGTTTACTTCTATACTGCAACTTATATCAGGTTATTCATCTTGTTTTCAGATTTATTATCGACTTACTAGACCAGAGACTGATTAATTCTAGTCTTGAGGTGGTTTTATTTTAAGAGAACTTGTCAAGTACAATTATCTTGCTGCATGGACAGATAATTTCACTACTTTTAAGTCATTTTCTGATAGATTTAAATGGTTATATCTTAAATTTTGGCCAAGCTTTTTTGCTACTACTCCTGTTACTGCATCTAATACTCTACAACTGCTAAAATACTACCTCTACTGCTAACAGGCCAGCTACTCCTATTACTACTACTACTACTACTACTACTACTACTACTACTACTACTACTACTACTACTACTACTACTTCACATTTCATTCATGAGTTCATTCATTCCACAAAGTAAACTCTGAGTAATTTTGGTGTATTTGTTTTGATGCTGTTTGTTCTGGCTGTAGATACAGGGGGCGGTGACCGGATGCTGCTGTTGTGACACTGTTTGACATCCTGAACGGGCGGAGCCTCTTTATGACACACAAATATGAAGAGGTATGTGAATACTGGGGAACTTTTCTGATGGAGAGTGCACCTGCGCCCTCTGCTGTCTCCGTGGATTTTGCCTCCTGACCAAAAAACATTTTAGGTCCATGAAGAGGCAAGGAAAACAATCAAATGTAACATGGTGATCCAAACAGGTTATGTGTTAGGAGTTCATTTTTTTAATGTTTGAACCCAACATTTAAGGGATAAAAGGTACGCACAAAAGATAAGAAAGTCTCTAAGAAAGTAACCCTCCTCTTAAAACAACTGAAATTAAAACGCAAAACAAACAACCCCTCACCATTCAACACACACATGAATCCAGCTCACACACAAACACACACGTGCACCAGACTATAGAGGGACAGAGGAGATAATACTCCCTACAACTGTACAACAACTCACCCACTGCACCAGACTATAGAGGGACAGAGGAGATAATACTCCCTACAACTGTACAACAACTCACCCACTGCACCAGACTATAGAGGGACAGAGGAGATAATACTCCCTACAACTGTACAACAACTCACCCACTGCACCAGACTATAGAGGGACAGAGGAGATAATACTCCCTACAACTGTACAACAACTCACCCACTGCACCAGACTATAGAGGAACAGAGGAGATAATACTCCCTACAACTGTACAACAACTCACCCACTGCACCAGACTATAGAGGGACAGAGGAGATAATACTCCCTACAACACCAGACTATAGAGGGACAGAGGAGATAATACTCCCTACAACTGTACAACAACTCACCCACTGCACCAGACTATAGAGGGACAGAGGAGATAATACTCCCTACAACTGTAAAACAACTCACCCACTGCACCAGACTATAGAGGGACAGAGGAGATAATACTCCCTACAACTGTACAACAACTCACCCACTGCACCAGACTATAGAGGGACAGAGGAGATAATACTCCCTACAACTGTACAACAACTCACCCACTGCACCAGACTATAGAGGGACAAAGGAGATAATACTCCCTACAATACCAGACTATAGAGGGACAGAGGAGCTCATTCTCCAACAGGCTCCTACAGCTCCGCTCAAACAGTGACAGATACAGGACTACATTCATACTATAATACTCCCTACAACTGTACAACAACTCACCCTTATGTAACAGATAATACTCCCTACAACTGTACAACAACTTAATCTCAAGTAACGGAACCTTTGTTTGTCTAAGTCTAATACTCCCTATTTAAAGGTGCATCGTGTAACTTTTCTGGAGGAAGCTTTTTTTTTTTTTTTTTTTTAATAGGTATTGTTGAGCTATAAAACCACCTGTAATTGAATAAATGTAAAGCTGTTTAATGTCAAACTGTGGAACATTCCAGACAAACGAGCAGATGACGGACCCCCAACCAAGAAGTTACATAGTGCAGCTTTAAGTTTTGTAGTTTTTTCTTGAAATATTACAAACTCACAGACATTGTTCTTAGTTATTGACAGTTTTATTGACAGTACAAAGAGAAAATTGTCAGGTACTTACAGCTGTTCAGTTCCTATTGTACAGCATGCAAAAGGCCACACACACACACACACACACACACACACACACGCACACACACACACACGCACGCACGCACACACACACACACACACACACACACACACGTCTGTACAGTTTCCAGTCAATCATTATCACATTCGACATGGGCCTAAATGGTGCGTTCAAGGACTAAAACAGACTTGGGAAAACTCCTCGCCAGTTTACCACTATATTATGCTTTGTTTGTGGAGTTTTAAATTTCTTCTGAATGTCTCAGCGTTGGTAATGACATTTTTTGACGTTAAATAATGTAGAGGTGGGTAGTGCTCGGAAACATTTACTCAAGTACGTTTACTTTTTATTAGACTTACACTTCTCAGAGTTGTTTTCAGACGCTGTAATATTAGGAAAAAATAGAATCGAAACTGGTCATTAGAGCAGGTATTGATACTCAAAAAGTCTCATTCACAGGACAGAAGTGAACCTTTGCTGAAGCTTTAGAAAGATCTTTAGCTGTATCAGAAAATCACATTCTATTGTCTACAGAAAGAGGGTTTTTAATTATTATTGTGGTACTGGAATCGGTATTGAGTATCAAATCCCTTAGTATCAATTCATTATTCAGTTTGAAATTTTAGTATTGTGACGACACTAAAGTCTAGAAGTTACAAAAGCTTAAAGGAACAGTCTGTTTCCTGCACTCTCACGGTTTTAAACAACGTACTACACGACTGAACCTGGGTGTCCAAACCTGCAGACAGAGACACGTCCAAGTTTGTCTCATTCTCAGTTTATGGACAGGCTCATGTGAAGCTCAGAACCTCCAGAATTCCCTCCCTGAGCTGCAGAGGCTGCACTAGCACTGACTCAGGATTGACTGTAGGTGCCATTCAGATCAGAGAGAGGCATTTTAGGTTTAAAACAACTGGATTTCAGTATTGAACCTGGCAACCCAAAGGAGAGTCATGTGAGGCTCGTTCTGCTTTCTGATTGGACAATCGTCTGGAACCAAAACATCAAATTATTACATAAACAAGTGGGATTTCATAATTATAAATATATCAGTTTTGTTCAGACAATTCCTATTACTTAAGTAATTTCCCCAAGTACATTTTTGCTCTTTGTACTTGTACTCATATTATTTTTTTTTACCGTATTTACTTGCGAAAATGTTTTGCGAACTCCGCCCACCTCGCCGTAGCCCTCATAAAAATGCATAGATAATTACTCAATGGTAAAATGTGGTAGATGTTTTGCAGTGAAAGTTTATGCACTTTAGCTGAAACAACATCCCATTTTTGTCTTGCGTTTGTGATCAACGTTAGTATTAAAATTTAAAAACTCCCACAAAATCTGGGGTGTACTTTGTCGTATTATATGACTGTGTAAACATATAAACCTTTAGCTTCGTTACTCGACTATTTCTGCTTATATCAGAGATTCCAATACCGACAAAAACAAACAAAACAGGTATGAGGTATGTTCATGAAGAGGGAATATTATAACTTAAAAGCTCAAATACAACAGTTAAGCATAAGATGTGACGTTAAAGACAGAGAGTCCTTCATACACGGATCGTCAGTATTTACAGTGCTGCGTTTGGGGGGATTTTTGTAGCGGGATCAGAGGAAAGCGCTGGGATTGGCTCGCGGGTCCTTCTGGTTCCTGTAGCGGTACGTCAGCCACACCCCCAAAATCTGAAAACACACAAACGGAATTATTACTGAGGCATAAATATAAATACTGTGCTGAATTTTAAAGTAAAACGTGATTTTTCAGTACAGTATTTTGTAAAAACAGTCCTTAATGATTACAAGGTGTTTTTACCCGAAAGTAGAGTTGATGGGCTGTTAGCATGCTAGTTGTTGTTACCACTACTCTGACAACAAAGAATGAGGAATTAAGAAAAAAGTCTGTTATTTGGTCTGTTATTTATGGGTTAAAGACAGTAAAAAGCTGGTACAGTCCCCTCATACTCAGTTAGGATTTAGTTTAAGTTTAGGTAAGGTCTGAACCAGCCACCAAGTAGTTACCGGGCGAACACTGAACACACTAAACCACAGCAAAAAGTCTACTTACGCTGTTTCTGATCTATGTTCTAATGTTATTATATTATTATATATGTTAATATTTATTGTGATTTTTATTTTTTATTTACTTATTGTTCTGAGTGTTTGCACAATTTTTCACAACTTTTTGCACTATACTGTCCCCTGACTGTGAGCTTCTGTCACGAGTGAATTTCTCCTCTGTGAGATCAATAAAGTCTTATCTTATAAAGTCTTATCTTATGTTGTTTCTCATCACAAACACCTGGCGTTGTGTTTTGTTTCATTCACACATGTTTAACACACAAACCAAACTGCATATTTAGGCTGAGCTCTTCCCTCAGATGGAAAACACTCTGTTCCACCTTGTTATGTCATGTGTTAATACAGGAAATGCTCCACTGGAGGCAACAACATTCTAACATGGCTTAAAACTCACAAGAGTCAGTTCTGTGTAATATAGGACCTTTAAAATGTCAGATGGATGATATGAGACACAGCGGAGGAGCACAAAGATGACCTCTGACCTCTGTGAAGCTGAAGAAGAGCCCGATGCTTCCTCCGATTCTGAGGATCTCTCCTGCGTGGACCTGGATCTTATCTGCACACGGCTGGCACGAGTGGTTTGGGAAACAGGTCTAGACAAACATAACGACAAACACAATATAAACACGTGTGTAAGAGAAATGCAAGAGGGTAAGTAGGCCTGTCATAGTGTACTTACAGCTGTACAGGTGGAGCTGTAGTGTACTTACAGCTGTACAGGTGGAGCTGTAGTGTACTTACAGCTGTACAGGTGGAGCTGTAGTGTACTTACAGCTGTAGTGTACTTACAGCTGTACAGGTGGAGCTGTAGTGTACTTACAGCTGTACAGGTGGAGCTGTAGTGTACTTACAGCTGTACAGGTGGAGCTGTAGTGTACTTACAGCTGTACAGGTGGAGCTGTAGTGTACTTACAGCTGTAGTGTACTTACAGCTGTACAGGTGGAGCTGTAGTGTACTTACAGCTGTACAGGTGGAGCTGTAGTGTACTTACAGCTGTACAGGTGGAGCTGTAGTGTACTTACAGCTGTACAGGTGGAGCTGTAGTGTACTTACAGCTGTACAGGTGGAGCTGTAGTGTACTTACAGCTGTACAGGTGGAGTTGTAGTCCACACTTCTGAACCCGCAGCAGTTCAGACTCTTCTCCACGTCTCTCTGGGTGCTCTGGGAGTTGTTCCAGCCGACCTCCAGAAGATGCTCCTGTAAGAAAACAAAACTTTTACTGAGTAATATTCCCCAGGCTAAATACAGAGATAAATACTGTCCTTGAGCAAGACACACTTAACCCACCTCACCCCCAGTGTCTGCGTACTCTGGTGTATGAGTGTGTGTGCGTGTATGTGTGTGTGTGTGTGTGTGTGTGCGTGTGTGTGTGTGGTTGATGTAAAGTACTCTGAGTGTCTTGAAGGTGGAAAAACTCTGTATTAAAATGTGACCATTAAGTAGAATTAAAAAAAGTGGACTTAGTTCCACTTTAAGAACACAGACTGCAGTAACAGGGCTGTTCCTGCGGAGGGTGCTCTGGAGCCTCACCTGTAAACTTAGGTCAGGTGGATGTGTGTGTGTGTGTGTGTGTGTGTGTGTGTGCGCGTGCGTGTGGGCGGAGTCAGTGGGCGTGGTCTTACCTGCTGATCTCGGTTGATGGCCAGACAGGCGCTGGAGACGGAGAACTGAACCACGAACACCAGAAACAGAACGATCATGTACTGAACACACGGTTAAGGACAAAACACTGAAAATGACTGCAGTTTGGTGGGAAAACTCAAGGTGAGGCAGTTAAAGCCAAATTTCGCATGGCCATTTGTCACAAACATGAAGAAAAATGTTATTAATTCATTTATACACTGGCATGTCATGTTATATATCCTTAAAGATCCACACAAAACTGACTCCTTAAGCTTTAAGTCATGTTATAATGTTGTTATCTCCTCAAAAACAGACCTGGAGTTGTGTTTTGTTTCATTCACATGTTTGAGCAACATTTTATTATTAGTCTGTTTACATCTCCAAAGCTCAAAATGCTCTGCTCCACCTTGTGATGTCATGAAGCGGTAGTTTTCAAGTTAACAGCTCCTTTTACCTTTCGTTCAGTACAGATCGGCATTTCCAGGGCTGAAATTATCCAGATGATTCTAGCGAAGGTGTGCGGAGTTTAAAAACACAGTGGAGCACTTCCTGTATTATTACCACATGACATCACAAGGTGGAACAGAGTGTTTTCAGTTTGAGAGAAGAACTCAGCCTAAATTTGCAGGTTCTGTGTATTAAACGTGTAAATGAAACAAAAAACAACTCCAGGTCTGTTTGTGATGAGAAAACATTTTAACATGATTTTATTTTAATATATTAATTGAATTTAAAGTGTAAACATTCTATAAAAGTCCTAAAAATGGCCGTACAGTTTACAAAAATATATCTTGTTCTACAGCAGCAGGTCAAAGAAGGTTAACAGTGGCCAGCAGATGTCACCCTTCGACAGTACGGCGAATACTTTTACACGCAGAACGATGAGCACACACGTAAACCGGCAATGGGTTTAACGGTTTGGTTATAAAACTTTTCAAATAGTGGGTCCACCATCTAATTATCTCCATGGAGATGTCACTGCTTTGCCTGGAATGTTCCACAGTATGCCATAAAACGTATCTTGTTAGGTAAATTACAGGTATTTTTATTGGAAAAAACACCTTAAAAACATGTATTCTCATTGTTAGCGTAATCGCCTCTCCACAGACCTGACCTGTAACTTGCTTTTTCATGTGGCAATGGATCGGTTTAATGCCATGTTATAGAAAATTCCAGCAAAGCAAAGACATCGCCATGGAAACAAGCAGCTGGTGGACCCTTCGTCAGAAAAGGTACACGGAGAACCTTTAACAATGCATTTGTAAATAACGTTTTTTAAGGTAAATCACGGATAAATGTTTGAACGACAGTCTCTTTGATACTTTGCTCATCACTTTATCGTCAACATTCCCTGGGGGTGTGAAGCTAGCTGTAGACACTGCTCTGTCTGACAGTGTTAGACTTTAATCTGAGCTTTATTTTAACACAATCCGAGCAGAAAAAACTGACTTGAACTGCAACAGATGAGCTGATTTTTGCCATTAAACAAGTCTCACTCTAATAAAATTGCACTGAAACGACATTTTTGTTGAAAATCAAACTCCTAAACTGGATCATGAACGCTCGTGTTGATCACAGGCTCCTGAAAATGTGCTGTTTAAATCCATTTTGTTTTGTTTTTTCTTGAGTTTTCAGACGATCTTAAAACTTATTTGGCAGTAGCAATAAACATACATGTAGAACACCCCCAGCATATCACTGCAAAGTATCGATTTAGAAGCTCACAGGAAAATATTTAGTATTAATTAAAGGTAAGAGACTATCGGGGATGACTGAAGGCCCTAGTGCTTTGGTGGGACTTCCATGTCGGTCCCCCCCCGGCGGTTTGAGTGTTATAGGAGACAGCTCAGCTCTTATTGCACATGAATACATGAATGAAAGATGGATTTTCCAAAACACGTCCCCATGTACGTCAGCAGAGAGCGTTCTGGGCTGTGACACTGAACCTGATCGTTGGTTTGAAAGTTTGTGAGCCTGTGATCATTACGAGCGTTCATGGTCCTGTTTAGGTGTTTGTTTTCAACTAAAATGGTGAGACGTAAGTGAAAAACCGTTGGGTGACTGTGTTTTTGGAGAGAGCCTTGATTAACAGCACAAATGCACTACTCACCTGTTGTAGTTCCAACTAAATCCGTTATTTTTGATCAGATTGTGGCAAAACAAATCTCAGAGTAAAGGTGCACTATGTAAATTTTTGGTTAGGAGTCCGTCACCTACTTGTTTCTGTAGATATGCCATTGCTCTGCTTCAAATGTTCCACAGTGTGACATTAAACAGCTCTACTTTACATTTATTCAATTACAGGTGGTTTTACAGCTCAAAAATACCTAAAAAAAACAACATTCTGACCGTGAGCAGGGTCGCCTCTCCACAGATCTGACCCATAACCTGGTCTGGTTCGGTCTCCATGAAGATAGAAAGGTTTAATGCCATACTGTGGAACATTCCAGACAAAGCAGTAACATCTCCACGGAGAAAAGCATCTGACGGAGCCTCCACCGGAAAAGTTACACGCTTCAGACAGAGCAGTGCCTCCAGTTAGCTTCACCCCGCTGCATGCTTCAGGTTGACAGGGGAAACGGGAGCGCCTGCCCTGCCCAGAAATCAAAGCCTAGCCCTTTTTTGTGCTGCTACATCCTGATTATTCTCTTATCTTGAGTGGACACCTGCCGGGCCATATCCTGTTTTAATGAATTCTAATGTGATTGTCGAAATAACGTTCGCATTAGCCCGTCCGTTTGTTTTGGGCCATTCCTGAGCTGTTGGGAGGATACTCTGCTCTTTCACTGTTTATCCAGGGATCTGTCTCCACGGCGACGACCTCAGGAGACGCTAAACCTAACGCCGGAGGAGGCTAATGCCCAATCATTAACACAGGAAGATCTGGAGATAGGCTCGTTTAAGAAGGACGGAGCATTTTGGAACTTTAGATGGTCAGTTCCAGGAAGGTGATCAGGGATAAGTGAACACAAAAATGGCACAAAGAAGTAAAAAAAAGAAAAAGAAAGAAAATACAGAAATGGTAAAAAATGTAATCAATTGGCCAAATAAATAAAATTCAAGTTGCATAAAAATAAAATATATATAAAAACATGGCACAAAAAAAGCAAAAAAATTTTGAAAAAAAGGCAAAAAATTGAGAAAAAAGGGAAAAAGTAAAAGAAAGAAAATACCAAAATTGAAAAATTTGAATCAATCTGCCAAATAAATTAAAATTCAAGTTACATAAAAATAAAAAAATATAAAAAATAATAAACAAATGGCACAAAAAGTAAACAAATAAACAAAAAATAAACAAAAAAAGAAAGAAAGCAAATACAAAAATGGTTAAAAAAATAAAATAAATAAATTTTGATATAAATAAAATAAAATTCAAGTTACATAAAAAATAAATGAATGGGACAAAAAACTAAAATAAATAAATAAATAAAAAAAAAAAAAAGAAAATATAAAAATGGTAAAATCCTTTTCAATCTTTCAAATAAATAAAATTCAAGTTACATAAAAATAAAAAAAAAATCTAAAAAATAATAAATAAATGGCACAAAAAGCAAACAAATAAGTAAAAGAAAAAAGTAAAAAAAAGAGAAAATACAAAAATGGTAAAAATTGGAATCAGTCTTCCAAATAAATAAAATTCAAGTTACATAAAAACAAAACAAAAAAATTAATAAATAAAATAAAAATAAAAATAAAAAAGGTTAAAAAAGAAAGAAAAAAAATTACAAAAATAGTCAAATTCAAATCAATCTTAGTTTTTGTGTGTGTATGGGGTGGAGGGCAGGTTAGGGGGTTATTGTATTGTTTAATGTTGCATTCTATTTGCTCTTAATAAAAAAAAAAAAATTGTGGTAATAGATTTGCTTACCACTGACAAAGTGTCATATGTCCACGTAGACAACTGGATGTGCTCGGACAAGGTTCAAACTTAGTTCTCTTGGTTTATGGGAAACATCTAAAACACTGTGTTCATTATGACAATAAAAAGTTTTATAGCACTACTTCAGATACTCAAAGACACTTATGTAATGGGCCACACCTGATTTTCTCCATGAATTTGGGCAAAATTTGTCTTGCCCCAGTACAAATATATTGTATAAGCAGCTCGTGAGGTCAAAATGAGTCTGTGTACTGCTTTCATCTGATGGGCTGTATTCACGTTTACGTCACAAAACCGGAAGACGTTTGGAAACACGCAGATGACGACTTCCTTTGGACTCTGTTGGCAATAGGAACTCTGGGAAATCTGGGAAAACTGAAAATCTGGGAAAACTGAGAAAAATGGCCTGGTTTTCTTCATCTAGATGTCATTGTATTTTCTCGTTTCCTTTAATAAATCGCCTATTAAAATTTTGTACATTGTAGTGTCCCGTTACGTTCGTCAGATCAACAGTTCCGACCACCTGTCTGTAGGTGGCGTCGATGATCCGATTCCCGTCCCGTCCCCGTGTAAAACTTTGGCAGGTTGTGAAGACGCTGCTGCTGAATCCACGGTTTTATCACATGCCCAGTGTCGGGAACTACACCGGAAGTCGCATGTTTGGAACGTCTTCCGGTAAGCGTGAGTAGAGCCAATTATGAAGCGTTTTATTGTCACAGAATCAGGAAGTGTGGGCTTAGCATGCTATTATTTGTTAGTATTATTGTGACGGCATAACTCTGCTCTCTGAAATCTTATGAATTAATTGCGGTGAATAATTAGGATGCTCACATAGACTGTATATGTAAATAGACATACAGTAGCTAACCCACGTTCCAAATAGGAAGTGTGCATGGGGGCGCTTCCGGCTCCATCGACTCTAGCTCCAATAGACTTTACATTGAAAAACTGTCACCTTTCTCTCTGCAACTGCTGAGAAAATGTTCGTATTAACCCACTCTACATGATCCTGGTGTTTTTATTTCGCTATTTCTCTATTCCTAATACGGAACTCACTCCAAATTCACTCCTATAACTGCTAGCCTCTGTGAGCTTCATTTGACTTGAGTTGAATGCTATGGGCGACGTCATACTCCCTTAGTCCTCTTTTATAAACAGTCTCTGTACGCTCAAAATGGTATAATAAGGTAAGAGAGGAATAACTATGGATCAGACTGTTTAAAATGAAGTAGTTTTCCACGTTTTTAAGAAGTAAAAATCAGTTACAGCTTCCCCACTCTCTTTTTCTCCGTGTTACCTGCAGACTCTCCCGGCTGAATGCCTTTATTGTGAAGGATACAAAGAAGAGCAGGACCTGGTGGTGTTTCATGGCCCCGATGAGTCCGGCCAGAGCCACAAAGAAGAGGAAGACCCCCACTCCGATGAGCCCGCCCACCACCTGGAAACTGGACACCAAACCCAGCCACTTCCCCCAGGCCGCGATGCCAACCAGCAGCAGGCTCACCAGCTACACCAGGGCACGGACAAGAGAGAGGCAGAGTCAGGCAGTTAGAGACGGCAGGTTGTGATAACATAATGACGTAGAAGTGGTGTACTGATACTACATTTATGTCTATGGTGGAATTTTCAGACAAAAAACTGACTCTTGAGAGCGTTTAGCCGTGTTATTACGCCGTTACCTCCGCAAAAACAGACCTGGTGTTGTGTTTTGTTTCATTCACACACGTTTGAGTAACTATCGATTATTAAATGAAATTCTCTGCATCTCCGAAACTCAAAACGCTGTTCCACCTTGTGATGTCACGTTATAACCGTACGTTCTATGGTTATAACGCAGCTCAGAAAACGGTATCAAAGAGGCAACACAAATGTCTTTTCTTTCATTATCAGCGTGTTTTAAGCGTCTGCAGAGCCTCCTTAGTTTACGTTTAACCTGCGCATCTACAGATCGTCATCGCGGAAAATACAGAGTAGTATCGGATCGGTTATTTGGTCCCAGTACTCGCCGATAACGATATCTGAAAAATGTGCAGTAACTCTAATATGAGGCTCTTTAAGAAATATATATGTTCAGGCCAAGAACTAAACCAGATGGGACCAAACTAGACCAGATCCAAAATGATATGCGCGGACGTGGCTGCTAATTCAAATTAATAGCTTATAATTACTGATTAAAATTATGTGTGAGTAATAAACCACTGTAATGATGTAGGTTCACAGGTAAATAAATGAAAACATGAATCACTCTGCACAGCTGAGGCTCTCTCCATTCCACACTGGTGCCATAGACGTCCCTGAACGACGGTGGAAGAAATGTTTTGCCAAATCAAACCAAATTATTTTTATATTTTCACATCTTTGGGCTACATTTGTTTTAAAGGGCCCAAATGACGCTATTTTCTGATCTATTTTATTTTTTATAATGTTGTTTCGTCATCACAAACAGACCTGGAGATGTGTTTTGCTTCATTCACACGTTTAACACACAAACCTTGCGGAGTTTTTCTCTCAAACTGAAAACTGCTCCACCTCGTGATGTCATGTGGTAATACAGGAAGTGCTCCACTGCGTTTTTAAACTCCACAGACCTTCACTAGAATCATTTGGATCATTTCACCTCTGGAATCGCAGCTCGCTACTGAACAAGGTGGAACTGAGCATTTTAACTCTAACTTTGGGAATTCTGACATCCTAATAATCCAGGTTTACTCAAACATGTGTGAATGAAGCAAAACACAACTCCAGGTGTGTTTTTGATGAGGAAACCGCACTAGGACGCGGCTAAAAGCTCTTAATAATAAAACATTTTGCGTAATATAGGACCTTTAATATTATCAGAGGCCTTTGTCCACGCGGTTACAGATCCATGTGCGCGTAGGGAAATTCTGCCAGTCCAGCACAAGTTGGGAAGGCGGTGCCGATAAGCGCTATCAGTACCAAAGCTCACTCAGTACGCGCCATAAAACACTCGGGAAATACCTTAAGAACACCAACAGAACAATCCACAACAAAACCAAGCCTCTTTAGCGCATTTAACCAACATTTGCGACGCTACATCCCAATCCAGCGGGGTTCTTTGATCGCGATCGTGCGCATCCGATCTGGCAGCGAGTGAATAATTGATAATTCGCTGACCTCGAAGTGTTGTTTACAGGTTTTTGTTTCCCACATTGTTTTACGTTTCAAATTGTTTTTCTTAATGTAAATCACGAGATAAATGGTTGTAATAAAGCCATATGTTCCATACTGACCACATAGAGGATGTTGAGCGCGCAGAGGCAGTGTTTGGAGCAGGTGAATCCGGCGCAGCCCATTTTGTCGCCAAGGAAAGACAATAATTAAACTGTGAATCTTCAGATCTTTGTTGGTAAAGATGGAGATGTAAAAAGAGGAGAATGTGAAAAAATAAAGGTGATAATTCCCGTCCCGCTGGAATAGACAGCCTCCCAGCAGCAGCGCCTCACCTCAGACCGATGCGTCATGAGGATGCGTCATGGTGACGCCAACACAGCGGAAACAGAGAAAATGCGTTTCAAATTAAAACACACGGTTCAAATGAGAAGAATCAGTTATATTTGGTACTATCGTTATTGCCCTGAATTAAAAAACAAGTAAAATGGACTGTTAGTAGCCCTGTCGTATTTACAAAGGTGAAAAAGTTAATTTAAAGATGCAAAATTTAACATTTCTGGTGAGGAGTCTTCCACCTGCTTGGAGATGTTATTGATTTGCCTTGAATGTTCCACAGTGTGGCATTAAACACCACAGACACAAGCAGGGGACAGTACCGGGCCAAGTTACAGGTCAGAATGCATGTTTTCAAGATGTTTTTTTATTTTGTTATTGAATAGGTTAATTGTAAAATGGATAAATGTAATGCCGTACCGCAGAACATTCTAGGGTCTAGTTACTAATACAAAAAATCGAACTTGATTTTGTTACTAAGAAATAAACTCATTCTAAAAACTTTCAGGAAAGGTTCATTTGTGTCCCGTGAATCTGACTTTCTTTAGTATCGATTCTTCAAATGAATATGTAGTTTTGATTCTAGTTTTAGTACCTTGAAATGATAAATTTCCACGTTTGAAATTACCTTTTGGATGTTTCAAAGGAAAGTACAATGTTTTCAACAGGGAAAACTGGCACTTGCCCCCATCTCGTATGATATATTCACATTCTCAAATCTGAAAACGACCAATGTTTGTGGAAAACGTTCAGACAATCTCTTTTAATATTAATACAAGAGACAAGAAATACAAAATTGTACCGTACCACAAACAGACACGATTACTTTATTTTGCATTTTCAACTGTGCACGAGAAATTTAGGCTAAAGACAGTTTCTTTTTCATTTCAAACGACAGTAATTGGAAACCGAAAACTCCAACTTTTATTTTGTAGAGGCCTGATATCCGGGGTTAACTCTGCGCAGTGTTAAATTGACTCTATAAGCACATGACGGGGGGCGGGCTCTGGCTCATTCCGCGCTCTCATTGGCTGCTCATTGCCCTGTTATTTCTCAGCAAAAATCAACGGGATATTTATCGAGTCTTTATTCTGGAAGGTACCACGCATCCTCCGCCTACAGATGAGTAAGACGATAAAAATAACTCGCATCCGGATTGCTCTGGATGCCCTCCCGTGACACCAAACCTCATTAAAGATGCAGAGGCTGTTTCTGGGTCAAGTGGCGGGCCTTGTTTTTTACTTTCTCACCTCATGGAAATAAAACAGTTGGAGACAGTTGGTTAATGCTTTGTCTGAAATGTTCCACAGCAGGGCATTACACGCATCTGTATTATATTACAGATGCGTTTTATATATATTAATATATTAATATATATTAATATATATAAAACTACCTCTATGGAGACAAAAAGTAACGCCATCAGTTTACTAATTGATAATAAAACTAGTATCGAAACTAGATACTCATTTTTTGCAGGTATCGATACAAAAAAGTCCGTTTCACAGGAGAAAAATGAAGCTATTATTAAATTATTATAGTATTATTTTTTAGATGTTGAAAAGCACATTATATTGTTTAAATAAAGTGTTTTTATTATCATTACGGTATCAGAATCAGTATCGAGTATCGAGTCCATTCCTTTGTATTGAAATCTAGTTTGAATTTTAGTTTTGGGACACACTAATATGGCATTAAACTCATCTATATCCATGGAAACGAGAAGGTGCCAGGTCTAGGCCAAGCTGCAGGTTAGATCTGTGGAGAGGCGACCCTACTCACACGAAGAACAGAATACAATTGCAAGATAGATTTGTTTAATGTAGATATCTTTATAGAGACATGTCAATTTGTAAGACAGGCAAAGCAGCAGTATCTCTATGGAGACAAGCAGGTAACTGGTCCTCCCCTAGAAAAGTTACACAGTGCACCTTTAAATCATTGTTTAGAAAAGATCTGGTTCAGACTTGGTTTAGTTCCCAGTTTAGTCCTTGTTTACCTTCTGATTTAGGCCAGGTATATTATAGTATTTGAGGGTGTGTTCACTCTTGTACACACAACATCAAAACTGGGACTTGGACTAGACTCGTTTTGTCACGATAAACTCAAAACTCAATACCGATACTACGGTGATGATAAAAAACACTCTTAATTTAGACAAAAGAATGTGATTTTCAACATTAAATCGTAGTATTTTCTTTTATATTCCCATGTGGTCTTATGTCTGTGGAATCCCTCAGTGGTCCAGGTCTAAATCAGGTCTTAACCAGGTCCAAACCAGGTCCATGTTCGTATACTAGTCTATGTGCTCTTATACTTGTTCTGATGCAGCTCAAGATCATTCAGGAAAGCTTCATTTCTGTCCTGTAAATGTGACTTTTTAGTATCGATACCTGCTCAAATGAGTATCTAGTTTCGATACTAGTTTCAGTATCGATTAGTATCTGATTTTCGATACTTTTGACAACCCTTTTCTAGACAAAACCAGGACCAAACCAGGCCTACAATGGAACTAAATGGAGAAAAATTGTAACTTCTGTCTTGCACGTCATTATAATCAGATTCATGCGTAGGCTACAAGATCTGAACGCTGATAGAGCAAACAGCCACGCTTCTGAGTCACTTATGAGTCACTGATTATTTTCTCGTCTTATCTAAACTCCATCGGACATAATGAAGCTGTAATAAAATAATTAGGCCAAGGAGATACTGCAGCTCTCAGGGTTTTCAGTGCATAATAAATCATTATATAAATCATTATTTTACTTACACAACAGTTATGATTTGACTAAGAAAAATAAATAATACAACACCTTTTTTATGGCGATTTAAACTGCCATAAAAATGTCTTTCTCGCACGAGTGTTGATGACATAGAACTCAATGCTACTTCCTTATTTTTGTTGATTTATTTTAATGTTTTTTCCCCGTAAACCAGCACTTAACTGATTTATCACAGGCACTATACCACCAAACAAGTATTAAAAGAAAAACTGTTGATTAGCAGCAAAGTGAAGTCAATTTGAATTTAAATTTAAATTATAACATCTTTTTTTTATGTTATAATGATGGATTATACAATGAAAGCACAAATCCTCCAGGTTTGTTTTTGATGAGCGAACGTCAAAAAATGAAATGTTACTTTTGCATAACACAGGATTATAAAGGTGGGAAGTACGTAACTTTTTGCTCCACCACCAGCTCGTCTCCATGGAGATGTGTTATTGTTTTACCCGCGTGGAATAATGTTCCTCAATTTGGCGTTCAACTTATTTATCGACAAGCAGATGACGCCAGCAAGCCAAGTTACAGGTCAGATTCAGTCAGAAAATATTTGTTATCAATTAAAACACTTGTAATGGAAGATAAACATGTTTAAAGCCATACTGTGGGATATTCTAGACAAAGCACTTGTAACACTATGGAGATGCCCCTACCAGAAAAGTTACATAGTGCCTTTTTAAAGACGCCAGTGATGAAAAAGTAATACAGGATAAATATAAAATCACTTTATTCATAAAAATGTCAAAACATTGTCATAATAAAATGCTGCTGTAAAATGTTTTCTAAAGCATAACAAAGGCCCCGTGTCCAAAGCTTGAGGAGGTTCCCAGAGACACAGGATGGACCTTCTTCTGTGTGGGTCACGTTTCCTTCAGCCCTCCTCTCCCTCTGATTCAGACTCTGCAGACAAGGAGGACAGAGTGAACAGCGCCATCTGCTGGTGGTCTGAGGCATGGCATATTTAACATATTTAACACTGGCTCTTATAAATAACTGGTTTCAAATTAACACTATGAAAAAAAAATCTTAAAAAAAAGGGACGGGGAGATCTGCTGCCTAGGTACGGCTGATATCAGTGAATTTAGTTTAAATCCAAAACCAGTTAATAATATGCCTGTTATTGCAGTGTCAATCCAGTACAGACACCAGTAAGTTTTGTTTTGAAATGCCTTGAAACTCTTTTCTACCACAGATAATTATTGGTGTTATTATTTTTTACTCCATCCCATTTGAACTTATCCATAAACTAAATATATTTGCAGATAAACATTTGCAAATGATTAAAATTGGATTTGAAAAAGCAACAATTCTGTAACAAGTACTGATATTTTTTCCATTAGAATCAATACTTTTTGATATTGCATCAGTATCGATATATTGATATTTCGGTATTGATTTGCCCAACACTACATGGAATGACTGCCTTGTGGCTGGTGTAAAAAGTCTAAAATCAGAGCATAAAAATAGTGACACAGTGATTCTGTACCTTCTTCAGCGTTCAGGAGCCACTCCACAAATTTGCTCATCTGCTCCAAGAAAACGCTCTTCCCTTTGGCCGAGTGCGCCTCTCTGTACCACTTCAGGATGGCCTCCTCACTCAGAACATCAGCTACGGTCATAAAGAGACGACATTCAGTCTGAGGACAGACACAGGGTCCTGTGTTCTGCTGTGGTCATGTGAGAAGGTCACATAACATCAAATATAACATCACGTTCAACATCTGTTCACCACAGGGAGACAAACGGCCTCCACACTGACAGAGCAGAGTCCAAAGGTCTCACCTTTGTAGAAGAGCACCACGATCTTGGAGAAGGCCTTGATGAAGTGGATGTTGTCGTAGCAGTATTCCTGGATCTTCAGCAGCAGGACCAGCTCAGACTGACCCTGAGAGCTGAAGGCGGCCAGCAGGGGGGCGTAGTGCTGCACGGAGACGGACGCAGTTACAACGACGATTGTTTTATTCACACAAAACCAGAAACAAACACAGAAGCTCAGAGCAGCTCCCTGGACCCAGCTCCAGAACTAAAGCTAGTCCTGGTCAGGAGTCAGGAGGACCACCTCAGCTGGAGGATATGACCTTTGGGTTGATGGGGAAACCCACCCAGACACAGGGAGAATGTGCAAACTGCACAGAAAGGCCTGGGGAACAATGCAAATAGCTGCAAATACATCAAAATGATCAAGAATTCTCATTTATTTGGCATCCTATGCAGACTTAGCCAAATAACAAACCACTGTAAATTAAAAAGCTCTGTCTAAGGTACATTGAAAGTTTAACTGCTCCAGGACTGCAGAAGTCTCTCACACCTAAAGCCGAGTACCTTGAGATGTTTGAGGGCCTGCTCGGTCACCAGCTCCTCCTTCTTGTTCCACTCCACAGCGTTCATGAGGCAGGTCCACAGCAGACCCATCACCACAGGCTCCTGAAGCTCGTTCTTCTTCATCTCCTCCTTCACGTACTGCACCATCTGAAGCAGCACCACCCACAGTTAGACCAGAGCTCCAAGAACAGCGCTCCTACACATGCTCTTTACTTTCAGCACAGTAATGGAAAGGAAATATTAGGGTAACAGGCATAAGAACCATGGATCTATTAAAATAAGATCAAAACCTGTGTAAATAAACCCTAATGTCATGTGACCCTTCTGAAGATGGATGCAGAAAACATCTCAAACATCTCAAGATACAGTATGTGTAAACAACACACTGGAACTATTAAAAAGAACTGAAATGAAGACTGGATCTGGATCAACACAACGCCACAAAAACAATAAATTACAATGATTAAAAAAATCAAGTTTTTGTCATTTTTGTTTTGTTATTTCAGACTCCCTGCCCGGCTGCTCTCCTGCTGTTGTACCTCTTTTATGGGCAGGCTGTGGTCCAGTCGCTCCTGCAGCTCCTTCTGAAGCTCTTTGCGGGTGCCCAGACTCTGCTGCACCCTCAGAAAGTCCGACAGCTCTTTGAGTCCGGCCTCAGTGAAGTATTTACAGAAGTGATCCACGCTCTGCTTCGACGGAGGGAACAGCTCCTAAAAGATAACACAAGAATATTCACACGATCAGCATTTTACAGTTTAAATTTCTCCAAAACAAAACTTAAACTACTACTAAAAACTACTTGTGTTTATGGAAAACACCCGGCATGTGCTCATCAACTTCAGTGTGATGAATTTTTACATTAGAAAGAATCTGAAACAATAGCGTGATGTGAGCAGCAAATTCATGCAGCTCACCACCTCCGAGTGTGGAGTGAATGAAGAATGTGTCTGTAAATCTGTAAAGCGTCTTTGAGTGTCCAGAAAAGCGCAATATAAAACTGATGCATTATTATTATTATTATTATTGTTATTTGATGCAGAGAAGAGCTCAGTCTCCTTCATGAACCGTGGAAACAACAGAAGTAAATCAGACACTGTTAAAACTGTTGTGGTCTGAAGCTCTTACAGTTTTTGAAGGAGTTTTACGATCACATCTGAACCTGGGTTACCTGAGCCTTAACCTGCGGATAGAAAAACAAATACAAAACACACAGAGAAAATGGGCAGGGAATGAATTCACTCACTGAGCTGCAGAGGCTGCACTAGCACGGATTAAAACAACTGAATTTTTGTACTGGAAGTGGCTTAAATTCTGAATGTTCCATGAGTTTCTTTAAGCCTGAGAGGAGATCCTGTCCTCCCCTGAGACGCGGGACAGGGACAGGGACAGGGACAGGGACATGTGTCTCACCAGCAGTCTCTTGTCCAGACTGGACTTCCTTAAAGACGAGGTGACGGAGTTCGCGTCCTTCTCCGTGATCCACGACTTGAACATCTTCACAGCGAAGCACGCGGAGATGCCTACAGCACAGGGACAGTTAGAGACACACAGAGGCACACACGACGCACAACACACACAGACACAGACACACACTGACCCTCTTTGACCACGCTCTCTGTGAAGAGGCTGCTCAGGATGGCTGGGGGCAGGATGTTGGAGGCCAGGAGGATCCCCGTGAGCGTGGCCAGTTTGGTTTGTTCTGATTCACTGAAGG
Source organism: Taenioides sp. WSHXM2023 (assembly GCA_029959045.1). NCBI lineage: Eukaryota > Metazoa > Chordata > Actinopteri > Gobiiformes > Gobiidae > Taenioides > Taenioides sp. WSHXM2023. The sequence continues at coordinate 27,474,962 of CM057097.1, read as the reverse complement.
CCTTCAGGAAGAGCAGCAGCTGCACAAGGAGGACACAGGTCATTAAGAAGACTCGTCTGTCAACAGGTCACAGTAAGAACACTCCTCTGATACTCTGGTCAACAAAGCCAACAGTCACTTTTATTAAAATAATAAAATAATAAATAATAATAAATAAAATTATTTAAAATTAATTACAGACAATCAAGACAACCAGATTATTTTTATAAGTAGAATATTTCAGTTTGTGGAGTTGTTTTAATATTTATTAGGCTGCACAATCAGCATTAGTGTTAACACTGAGACACAAACGTCGCTCTTTCTAAACACAGAAGTCTCCTCCACTAAAGTATTCATTTTATTTCTGTACTTTTTAACATATTGTCACTCACATCCACCCACAACTCACTGTACAAGGCCTGAAATATTTATTCATTTTAGCATTCAATTTATTCATTTATTCATCAAAAACCTCAGGAAGTAGTGACACTAACAGTGAGGTTTCCAGACGCTGTTGTGCACAAAGCCTTTTGAGTTAAACGTACATCATTCCTGTAGTGTGGTACCTTTTTCACCTCCTCCTCAAAGGCCTTTTCCAAATACTTGTACCTCCGGATGAGTTTGTTGAAGACCTGTGGGACAGATGACGTTATCAGAACTTATTTCAACACAGTAGATAAAAAGCTCTGACAGCGACAGAAACCTGGGCGTATAGGCGCAGTGCAGCGTGGCTCTCCTCTGCACTAAACACACAGGCCGACGTCACCTTGGACTCGTCCCCCTCATCGATACGACTGCCCCCTGGAGCTGAGGGAGGGAACAGCACCAGCACAGATAATACACTCAGAATAGGATCAATGTTTTCCTTCAGTTAAACATGATTTGATTTATATTTAAAGTGCCACTAAACTGAGTATACCGTGTTTTAATAGCATTGCCTCCCTGTTTTTTTTGGTAATTTTAATACAAACTAGATTTGCAGCTCTCTGGTCAAAGACTAAGTATGTGCCGTCTTTAGTGGCCACAGCGATTTCAAGTACTATGTGACATCACACAGGACTGCCCCAAGGAAAGCCAGATGTTTCTCCACACCTCTCAAACATCTGGCTACAGGGTGGAGTTTGAAGTGTGGATACTTGTTAGAGCAATCACAATGTTCCTTAAATGTTTTGAAGGCACTTTTATTTATATAAAGTTATACTACATGATGTAATAAGACAAAATGGGTTAAAAAAAAACCTGGATAATGTTAAGTCAAAGTCAATAACCTCCTTTACAGGGTTCTGGGCCTTGAGGAGGGGACCTAAAGAAGACATATTGTGCTTGTCTTTGCTCTAGTTACAATTTATGACCCCTGTGGATCATTAAGTTGTACTTTGGACATTTTAAATTGCAATATTTATCTAAAATGACTTAAAAGAAACAATTCCGCTGATTGTGATTGGGACGGAACATTCCCAGATCCAATAGTGACTAAAAAAAACAACATAAAAGAAAAAGTCGGCTCACTTCCTGTTGAACTCTGTCCTGATATACCACCGTAAATGCCATCTACAAAGTACCAAAGTACCACAGTGCTGGACCATGACAACCCCGCCTATGGATACCTGGATGGCAATGTGACGCTGACAAATCCGATGTATCACTGCTTGAAATGAAACAGGAAGTGACCAAAACGAGCGTTCACGGTCCTGTTTAGGTGTTCGATTTTCAACAAAAAATGGAAACTGAAAAACTGTTGGCTAAGTCAGTTCTTTATGGTTGGATTGTGTTAAAACAAAGCTCAGGTTATAGTCGAACTTGAGTAACAGAGCTTCAGACAGAGCAGTGCTTCCAGTTGTCCCGCCCGACACGTACCGAGCATGCTCCCTGCGATGAGGATGTCGAAGAGCGTGTCTGCATATCTCCTGTAGTCCACTCGAGATCCTGTCACATCTAAGAACTTGGACACGGCCTCCAGGTCACGGCCGCACTCGTTCAGACCCGCAACGATCGTATCTCTGAACACTGTGGGCTCGAACTTCTCCTTTTCATCTGCAACACAACAACACAACAACACAACAACACAACACAGCGGGAGGAATGAACGGGAGGCATTCGTTTTGTAAAGTTGTCAGTATGTTTTGCGTACATGCGTTACAAATCCAGTCAATCACCTGACAGTTCGACCAAATAGAAAGTGAATCAAAGCTGCACATTTACTCCCAAATTCATATTCTTGATTCAGACCACTAGAGGCCAGCGTTTTTAAGGAATAAATATAAAAAGTTTCTCTTTGTAGGAGCCGCCTGTTCATATCCCCTCGTCTTCTTGTGGGCTTCACCTGCTCCGTCCTAATTTATTTAAGGGAGGAGACGGGGCGCTGCGTTTCTTTAAAATGAACAGCTTCAGGGTTTCTTAGGTCTCCGTTTCTAATGTTGTTCCTGTGTTTGGGTTTTGGAGTCTTGAGTGCTCCAGATGTTTTTCTACATAACCGAGTCCACAGGGGCATTTTAAAAAGATAAATGACATTTTTGTTGGAGCACGCAATTGTCCCTTTGATTTTCATAATCTTCCCTGTGGTTCGGCGTGTATAAGTTTTACATTTATAAGTAAAATGACATTGTGATAAGTTTTACATTTATAAGTAAAACTAAATTGTGATAAGTTTTATATTTATAAGTAAAATTACACTGCCATACGTCCACTGCAGCAGCAAAACCCTCATCCTCCTCACCTCCTCTTCATCACCACCGCTGTCTTTGCTCAATTATTCTCTACGCTCAAGTTATCCGTTCCATAAAATATTTTTCACAACTCACTAAAGTGTCTGTTAAAGTTATTGTGAGTGTTTTGTGTAATTCTACTCACCCCTTTTCCTGGTCTTGAACCTCTGGCCTGTGAGCACTGGCTTCTGCTGCTTACCGGTATTCATACAAGTCCTGGACAAGACGGACTGTTGTCACTGTTACATCACGCACACCATTTTTATTCTAACATGTACAAATGACACAAAAACAAACTGCCTGATTTGTGTAGCCTGCCTCACACTAGATCTGTGTATCGCTCTGAATTGAGTTCTACACAATTATCTGGAACGGCCCTGGCTGAAAGTGATCGGGAAAAGTGCAGCGTGGCTCTCCTCTGCACTAAACACACAGGCCGACGTCACCTTGGACTCGTCCCCCTCATCGATACGACTGCCCCCTGGAGCTGAGGGAGGGAACAGCACCAGCACAGATAATACACTCAGAATAGGATAAATATTTTCCTTCAGTTAAACGTGATTTGATTTATATTTAAAGTGCCACTAAACTGAGTATACCATGTTTTAATAGCATTGCCTCCCTGTTTTTTTTGGTCATTTTAACACAAACTAAATTTGCAGCTTTCTGGTCAAAGACTGAGTGTGTGCCGTCTTCAGTGGCCACAGCAATTTCAAGTACTACGTGACATCACACAGGACTGCCCTAAGGAAAGCCAGTACGAGACATTTTTATTTATATAAAGTTATACTACACGATGTAATAAGACAAAATGGGTTAAAAAAAACCTGGATAATGTTAAGTCAAAGTCAATAACCTCCTTTACAGGGTTCTGGGCCTTGAGGAGGGGACCTAAAGAAGACATATTGTGCTTGTCTTTGCTCTAGTTACAATTTATGACACCTGTGGATCATTAAGTTGTACTTTGGACATTTTAAATTATAATATTTATCTAAAACAACTTAAAAGAAATAATTCCGCATGTTATTCTGGCCGTGGCTGAAAGTGATCGGGAAAAGGCGGAACATCGTGGGCAATGTTCCCCCTAATTTTTCATGTGTCTGAGCAAAAACATCAACTCCCTGAGCATTCCTCGGACCCCCGTGAGCGACATCAGACATACACACTGTTTCCACACCAGTATCACACCTGAGTTACAGCTTATTCATCAAATTACTGCAGTTATTTCTGTTTAATTACTTTTAATACAACTGATTTTTTTTGGCCCACTTATAATGACAAAGACAAAAATCTTGTTCATGAGCTTTGTCCATGTTCTATGTCAGTGAGGGTCCTGCATTGAACATTACAATATTTTGAAAAATAATCTTGTAAATAAAATTAAAGTACAGAGTATAAATATGTAAAATCACATGAAGAGAGATTTTTTCAGCTTTATTTTTAGTTTTATTTTATGATGTCCGCGCTGAACGTCTGGGCACTTGGAGGGAACATTGATCATGATGAATATTTGAATCTGTTTGGTTGAAGCGTCACAGCAGCAAATCAAACTTTTGTTAAATCCAGGTGAGAGAAAAGCACAAATGCACAAAGCGCCTCCCTCTGCACATTTTTCACAAACTAAATTAAGAATGTGTTTCAGCGTCGCCATGTTTGTTTTGGTTCTTTTCGGAGCTTCACCTTTTTCCTAAACCACAACTCTACCCTATGATTGGTCCAGAGTCCAACCCACTGGTGGACAGGGTCTGATCACGACAACGGGAGCTGAACCAGGAGGAGTCTGGTGAGTTTGTGAACTCAAATCTCACAAATATCGTGAGTGCTCAAAGTTTTAACAGCAGTTTAACAATTTGCATCAATCAAACATGTAAAACTTGAGAAAAAAACAACTATGAATACAAAAAAAACTACAAAACTTTTGTTTGCTTATCTTTCTTTCTAGTAGGCTTTTTCATGATTTCACTTCCTGTTTTGAAGGAATTTTTGGGAACTTTAGTGCATTCAAAAAGTTATAATGTTTTAGACATGGTTAAAGTGCTTTGACAACAATCCTCGCTGAAACGCAGGGATTTATTGCCTAAGAAATTGGAACATTCGATGCCTCTTTAAAGGTTCCATATTACGTTATTTTCTGATCTGTTCTAATGTTCTTTCCTCATCACAAACAAACCTGGAGTTGTGTTTTGTTACATCACATGTTTAACACACAAATTCTGCACATTCTTGCTGATCTCTTCTCTCAAACAGAAAACACTCTGTTCCACCTTGTGATGAAGTAATACAGGAAGTGCTCCACTGTGTTTTTAAACTCCATAAACCTTCATTAGAATCATTTGGATAATTTCAGCCCTAGATTTGCCAGTTTCTACTGAAGTAAAGGTAAAAGGAGCTGTTAACTTGAAAACTACAGCTGTGTGACATCACAAGGTGGAACAGAGCATTTTGAGCTTTGGAGAAGTAGACAAATAATAAAGTGTTACTCAAACGCGTGTGAATGAAACAAAACACAACTCCAGGTCTGTTTTTAAGGAGGTAACAGCATTAGAACATGTCTTAAAGCTCACAAGAGTCAGTTTGTGTAATATAGCACATTTAAGCATTGTCCCATAGTGCGCACTTGGCTACAAATAAAATAAATACATAATTAAAATCTTTTCTTACCAGGGATGGGGTCTTGGAGCTGCCTGTGAATGAGTTGCACAGATTTGGTGGCTGTGACCCTCGTGTTCTGCTCTATAAATGAACACTGGGCTCTCCGCCTGCCCCTGGGACCCGGCTCCAGTTACACACAGCGATTCTCCGGCCCATTCACACACATGGTCACGTATAACTATGTCAAACAGGCTGTGGCTTCAGGGATTACTACACTTTCTAATCCAGCCTGTCTGGACTCCCGTCTCATTGTACATCTGCATTATTAAAGGGCCTGTCACTGATTTTAATGTATTCTTAATGTAAAAGCTGATAAAAAAGAACACAAATCAGACTGTAGATTATAATATATTCATTTTTTTTTTGCATTTTCCCATGTAATAACGAATACAAAAGGTAGTAAAGTCACATTTCTTGATCCAATAAGACACGCTGTTGCAAAGAATCATGGGAAACCAACTGCCCAAAACTTGATGCGCTGTCACGGTGCGTTTTCAAAGGAGACAAAAAAAAAAAAAAAAGAAGTAGAAATTTGAGATCTATAAGAAAACAACTGCCTGACACTTGTTTCTGTCATGGAGCAATCACAGCAACAGAAAGGACGAAGTGGGCGGGGCTGAAGTGTGTTCCTGACTCGTGATTGGTCAAGGTATTTTGAGCAGTATATAATCACAGAAATTCATGCAAGATGTATAAGTTTAATTAGACACTTTGGAGCATTTCACACGTACATATAAGTTACATTTTAAAAACCTGTGGAAACTAAACTGCAAACTGCAAACCAAGTGATCTAAAGCTCAAAAGATCGAATGACAAACAATGCAGCAATTATAGTGTTTTATGAAGCTCAATGTGGAACCAACAAAACCCCGTTTTTCACAACTGGATGAGTTTAATATCCAGCTTTGCAGCACCTTATAATATTTAAAGGCAATTATTTTTAATGATGAGACATTGGGAGGTGGAAACTATTCATGCAAATAATTAGTGCAAATAATAACTGTAACCCCAGCCGTTTGGGACCACAGAGGGAATCAGAGTTTGGCTGTGATCTGCTGTGTTTACATTCATGTTGGATCATGTCTGTCCAGTAACACGCTCCGTCTCAAATGACAAACAAACAAATAAATATGTATTTTTTAAAAAAAAATACAGCGAAATATCAGTTTGGATTTGCCAGGCAAGAGAGCGCACACATGCACACACGTACACAACCACAAACACACACAAACACACACACATACATGTTCAGCTTGCAGTATCAGCCGACGCAGGTTTAAAATAGATTTTCCATTATTTAGTTCTGGGAAGTCCACTCCGGCACTCAGCCCAGTTATTCACATCTGTGCGTTTTAGAAATTGGCGGAGAAACTTAGAAATGTAATGTAGCGTAAAGATTTCTCTGTCGTTGTAACTTGTATTTTATTCCAGGCTGCAAATCTCACCAACTGGAGGTCGCTGCATTCACACCCAGTCTGAGTGTATACTGTATACTATTGTTGTGTCTCTGGGCAAGACACTTAACACAATACCCACTCCAGTGAAGTGTGTCCAGCATTAACGCTGACAAATGGCTGTGAGCGCTGCTATGGACACGCTGGTTTAACAAAGGGATCGGGGTAAAACAGTTAAACACTTCCAATCTCAGGAATTAGAGCGACTGGAAGATCAGCAAACGGACAATGCTGAAAAAAATATGTCCTCACACAAAAAAGTGATAAGAATGATGAGAATATTTGACAATCATCTGGTCCAGACAAAACAAATACACAGTGTGGATATGTTTTTAGTCTGAGGAAGTGTTGCCCATCAACAGACTGTCAAATGAACTGCAAAAGATACAAATAAGTCTAATAATAAACTTTTTAAAAATATATCATAATAATTACTAAATATACTAAAACACTGTGGCCATGACTCATTCACGCCAAGAGAACGAGGCTGCGCCATCGGCTCCGTTCATCCACACATACACCACATTCATATTAGGAAAGGCGGGTGAAGTGTCTTGCCTGAGGACACAAAGGTGCAAGCAGGAATCGTTCCTCTAACTTTTGAGCTGGGAGACCACTGCTCCAACCACCGAGCCACTGTCAGAGTCAGTATTCGACTAGTCAGAGATTAACGTTTCAATTAGCCGACAAGTCAATAGATTATTTCTCTTGTACTTTAAGATTTTCTAATGAGCCAAAGACTGAAACATGGTGTCTGAGGCTTTATGAATAAAGTGCAATATTGATGAAAATCAGAAAGTATTTACTTTATGTCTGATAAAGCAGATCTTTAAATCCTTGTGTATGTTACGTATTCTACTAAAATTAACACTACAAACTGAACAATGCTATAAAAATAATCTTTGTCGAGTGATCTCAACGGACAACTGACAGAACACAAGCTCCACTTCACAAAATCCCACATTTTAAGACATTTCTGGGACTCAAAACATATGTACCTGTTACACAAAAGTCGAAGGTCATGTGACTCGGCAGTCTAGATCCTGATTGGCGGAGGGTGCACCTGTAACCACGGCGATCCCAGCAGAGAGGGGGATACAGGCCGGAGCCGGAGCTGGACAGAGACAGAGGCTTTAGGGCAGAGAGGCGAGGACACAAACATGGCCGCCCCACAGAAAGGAGACCTGTCTGCAGCCGAGAGGAAGATGCTGCAGGTCATCGCCGCCGGTACGTGCTCTCGCTCATTTAATATTTTACACCAAAAGAATTCAGTGTAATAAAGGCTACTGAAGTCAAAGAGAAAACTTGTTCATAGTGACACAAGTTTAAGATTAAGCACAGGGGAGTAAAAACAGGCCTAAATAATGAACTAAATGGATGCTGAATCATATATAATATCCATCAATAGTGTTGTCATAATACTAACATTTAAAACTCAATTTCAGTACTAAAGAACAGACTTGTTACTCTATACTGATTCTGATACCACGATAATAATAAAAAACTCTTTATTTAGACAATAGAAGGTCATTTTCAACATTTAATCGTAGTACTTTCTTTTCTTTTCCCATGTGGTCTTATATCTGTGTAATCCCTTAGTGGTCCAGGTCTAAATCAGGTTTAAACCAGGTCTAAATCAGGTCTAAATCAGGTCTAAACCAGGTCTAAACCAGGTCCATGGGCGTATACTAGTCTATGTGCTCTTATACTTACTGGTTTAGCTCAAGATCATTCCAAAACTATTCAGGAAAGCTTCATTTCTGTCCTGTAAATGAGACTTTTTTTTAGTTTCACTACCTGCTCAAAGGAGTTTCTATATTTTTCTATACAAATCTAGCTTCTGTACTTTTTTTATGTTTTAATAGTCTGAGTTTCAATACTTTTGACAACCCTACACACATTTAGTAGATTAAAAACTCACTTGAGCCAATACCATCTTCAAAAAATGACATAAATAGATGAACGTTCCTGGTTTGAAAAGGTAAAACTAGTACTGTACATAATAAAGGACAACATTAGGTGACACATTTTTATATTTTGACGAGACAAATTTTCCAAATCAATGAGAAATGCTCAGAAATGTGCTTATAAATGTTTAATAATCAAAAATGTGAGACGTTTAATCTTGCATATCTTCTACCTTGTAATTTTTGTTGTCATTTGTTTATTCTGTATTTGTTTATTCTATTCTGAGATGAGGTTCACTGGTTAATAAATATTTGGTTAGACTAGTGTTTTCAGATTTATTTGCAACAGATTAAGCCGGAGTGCCACAACTTGAATATGTAAAAAAACCAAAAAGAAAACAAATTATTTTTCTATATTATCTAAAATACTGGACTTATTGTAATTTGATCAGATATTTTCAAGCTTATTTTGCTTTGGGTTTTGTTATATTCATTCATAAATCTGTCTCTTGTCTCTCATGGTTTGTAAAACGGGAAACATAACCCGAGTTCTCTGATATTGTCGTGTGCAGGTGACGTACAGGAGGCGGCGCAGCTGTTGGCGAGCAACGAAGTGAGAATCAACTGCTTAGACGAGGTACTGTCGAGCGCAAATCTATTTCAACACTTATATTTTTATTTTTAGTAACGTGTTCCAATTTCCAAAGCAGTCTGAGAAGTAAATGTTTGTTTTCAGATTCTAGATAGTTTTGAAACACACAAAAAGGGCTTTACAGAACATTATTCATTCACTCAATACTCGGTGGTGGTGAGATCTTATTTTAGCTATTTCGCTTTTTACAAATTTGTCGTATTAGAAGAAAACACAAAGCCGCAGCTGCCGTGGGGTAAACTGATGGAGGCGAGGCTGCCAATCTGCGCCATCTGCCCCTCCGACCACCACCAACACTCGCAACGCACCACTTTCGCACTTATTAATGATTAAAAAGTTAAGAATTACAGTAAAAGCTTTATTTGATTTGAGCGTGTTTGCCTTGTATCTGCGTGCACAGTCAGATCCTGTTTATAGAAGTTAAAAATCTTACGTACAGTTCCTTTAAACCTAATGACAATCCAATAAAACGTAATGATCTGATCTGATTCGACTTTTGTTCACGTGGAGAGAGCGTGGCTGGTGTGTGCAGCATCTGTTCTCCTGTGGGACAGATGGAGCGGACTCTTGAGTGGTCCACCCCGTCCTTGAAGGTGTTTGATAATAGCAGGAGCGCTAAATGTAGCCCACAGCCCTCCTCCCTGTCACTGTCAGGTGTTATGTTAGAATACCACCCTCCCCACGCACACAAACGCACAAACGCACACAGACGCACACAAACATACTCCAAACCTGTGTCATGTAACGTACAATGTGACCTGTCATGATAAATACTATATCCACTTAAATAAACGATGGAAAAGTCATTGGGGGCTGTTTTTATCTTTGCACTAGTGGGAATCTGTTGTTATTTTTTAGATATTTGTAATCACTTGAGAAGTTTTATGTATATTTTGAAATAAATTATAACTAAAAGCTTCAGATATGGCAGAAAACATTGCATCTTTCAGCTTTATTTATTAAATAAAGTAAAGTAAAATAAAATAAAACAGCCCACAGAGAACTCCAACCAGCTGAAGTGAACATTCAATGGTTCAATAATATCAATAATATATATTTAATAACAATGTTTTGATGATCTTGGCAACTAAATTTGGCATTCCACTGAATAAATCCAGACTAAAACTTGTAAAAAAAGACTTTTTAATGGTGAGACATTCAGCCAATTCTTTACTTTGGCACTTTGGTCCTTTTAATTCTTTAAAGATATTAGAGTATTGTTTGGCTACGTGCAATATTGTAAGGATTTTTCATCATTCAAGTAATAATATTTGGTTTTTAATTGATAAGTCTTATAGCAACCGTCCTAATTTCTCAATACTCAAAAGTAAAATCCAGTTATTAAGGCATCTGTATGTAGCTTGCACACTGATTATTTCTCATTCTAAAAATCTGTGGAGTTCAGTTGTTGTGTCCCTGAGCAAGACACCTGTCACAGTGCAGAAACGTCTGCTGATTTCCCTTCTGGTCCCACAGAACGGTATGACTCCTCTGATGCACGCGGCGTACAAAGGGAAGGCCGATATGTGCCGCCTGCTGCTGCAGCACGGGGCCGACGTCAACTGTAACCAGCACGAGTACGGGTACACCGCGCTCATGTTCGCTGGGCTCTCAGGTAACACCAAAGAAATAAAAGCATTCAATTTATATAGCGCTTTTTTGGACACTCAGTCGTTTTCTGTGACTATGTTTTGTTTGTCCACAGGGAAGACAGACATCACCTCCATGATGCTGGACGCAGGAGCAGAAATCGACCTGGTCAACTCCGTGGGTCGAACTGCAGCACAAATGGCCGCTTTTGTTGGTGAGAAGGATTTAGTGCTGTTGTAAAGAAAAGACTTCAGTGACTTTCCACATTAAGGTTGCAAAAAAATAAAGAAAAAATGAGCTGTCTTGGTCCAAAAACTCTGAACTTTTCAACACAAAACACAAACTTCCACTAAAATCCACTCACTCCTCGTCTCTCTGAAAGTCCTGATGCCCAAAGTTCGGAGTTTTTGGACCGGTTCGCCTATTTTCATGTAAAGTAGTTTTTTTATAGATTACAAACTTAATGTGGAAAGTCACATATGACACATTTTTGTAGATACGGACACTTCATGAGCCCTGGGCAGTACCTGAGGACTAAAGAAAAGTCGATTTAGTGTTTAGTTCCACTTTAACAGCTTCTATTAACTTTTAGTGTGAAGTATTTCTAATCTATTATCAGGGCGCTTTAGATCAATAAACAAACACAAATATACATCACATCTCTGTAAATTAAAGACTGTAAAGAAGCATTTACTACTATTACTATTACTACGCGTATCAGAGTGTAACCCCGTCTGTGCGCTCCAGGCCAGCACGACTGTGTGACTGTCATCAACAACTTCTTTTCGCGGGCGCGTCTGGAGTATTACACCAGGCCCCAGGGGGTGGACACTGAGCCCATGCTGCCCCCCCGACTGGCAGAGCCTCTGCACAAGATCATCATGACCACCAACCTCAACCCCGTCAAGGTACGACCAAACTACAGCCACACCAGAGAGGGCGCTGTGCTGCAAATGAGGCTGTGCTTATCAGTTCAAGAAGAAAACAAATCATATTTTACTTACTCGTGGACTTCACTGCGCACTATTCCAGGCTTTTATTGTAGTTTATAGACGTTTTCAGTTCATTTCCAGTCAATTTTCACCCCCTGAAAGAAAATTAAACATTAAAGAGCCGATATTAGACTATTTGATCGATGTTATAATGTACTTTTGTCATCAGAAACATGGAGTTGTGTTTTGTTTCATTCACACACGTTTAACACACAAACTCTGAATATTCTCTCCAACGGAAAACACTCTGTTCCACCTCATGATGTCATGTGCCAATACATGAAGTGCTCCACTGTGTTTTTAAACTCCACACACCTTCACTACAATCTTTTGGTTGATTTTAGCCCTAGAACTGCCGAACTTAACTGAAAGGTAAAAGGAGGAGAGGTCGAATTTCTTGGATTCTACCTGGACGACTGAGGGATTCGACACACGTAAAAGGAGCTGTTAACTTGAAAAATACCACTACATGACATCACAAGGTGGCACAGAGCATTTTGAGCTTTGGAGATGAGACAGACTCATAATAAAGGATTTACTAGCAAGGACCACGCCAACAACATAATGCGATGAAGACATTTATTAATGGATGAACGATGGATGAATGAGGTAGTGATGGATGGGCCGAGACTCAGGGTGGGGGCTCCGTCTCAGCCGGAACGGGACCCCCTTCGTAGATGTTTTATAGCTGAAAGACAAACGAGATAGGGGGTGGGACGGTGGGGTCGAGTTAGCCGAGACAAACTGGGATGATGGGATAGGCAGCTACAAATGGCTTCTGGGAAATTCGAGGTGTGGTTGTGGTGAGCTGTGGTTCGCTGGCGAGGAGAGGGACGGTTGAGACGTGGTCCTGCTCCTGAATCTCAGTTATTCATATTAACTCCACTTAAGCAAACGTGTGTGAATGAAACAAAACACAACTCCAGGTCTGTTTTTGAGGAGGGAACAACATTATAACATGGCTTAAAGCTCACAAGAGTCCATTTTGTATAATATAAGAGCTTCATAATCTGATTATTTATTGAAATATTGAACGTAATGATTCACATAAGTTTCCCATTCTTAGATAAGATAGTCTTTATACAGTAACATATAACATGCAATTCTGATATATTGACTTTTGTATTAGCATTTAGCTTGATACAGTTCGTACCCCGTTTTGGGACCAAACACCTAAACTCGGCCCACAACCACATTTCAGATAAAGCTGCTAAACTGGGCAGAACCTGGAGGACTAACGGGGAGCCTGAGGGGCAGGAGCGGCAGGGTCTGGAGGTATAAGGACCACTGTGATTGGTCTAACAGGTCTCCACACTTCAAACTCCGCCCCTATAGCCAGGTGTTTGTATCCGAAACACCTGGTTGTAATCAGAGCAGTCCTGTGTGATGTCACGTAGTACTTGAAATTGTTTAGTTTTTGACCAGAAAGCTGCAAATGTGCCTAGTTCGCACTAAATTAACAAAAAAAGGAACTAGGAACAGTAGATAACGCTATAAAAAATAAATGTACACAGTTTAGTTTAGTGTTTAGTTGCACTTTATATTTCGTGTGACCTTAAGCACAGAAGTTGGGCTTGGTTTTTCCAGTGCTTTCTGAATTCCACAGAGGCCCCCGCTGTAACACTCCACAGGTCTAAATATATCTGAATGAGTGGGGCACGAGGGTAGGGTTACAGAGCCGGACATCAGCGCTCATGTAGTTTACTAGAGCAAGATATTAATATAAGCTCACATGTTTACAAGGCAAAGCTCCAGGGACATACGCAGGAATTAGTCAGGTCCACAAAGCTGTTGTTCTTTCCACACTTGTTGCTCATTACATTTTTGAAGGAAAACACATGTAGTTCATAGAAAAAAAAAAAAAAGAAAAAGTAGGATATAGTGGGATATGCCTTTGTTTTACTCTGTTTGTTATTTTTATTTGGTGTTTTATCACGTTTATTACTGTCCTTATCGTCATCACCACAGACCAATGTTGATACGGTCATCACGGTAACAAACTTTGAAGTACGATAAATTGCAAATATATATGTAAATATAAATGATCAACGATAATACTGAAACCAAAACATAAAGCAGAATTGTCCATAAAAGTATTTTAAATGTACAATATTGTTAAAAACATGAGCTGCAATAAATAATTAGCAGAATGCAACTTTAGAAATTAGATTTTGTGATTTTAGTACCTTCTACAGCTCAAATGTTATCATACTGCAGAAAAAATAACCAAAAATTCCCACTAGTACAAAGAAAAAAGTACTCACGATAAATATTGACCACCAAAAATGACTGTTCTGTCATGTATTAATCAATAAATCAATATAGTTTTCATTGTGACAGGCCTATTATCATCATTGAAACCTACCAAATGAAATGAATGGAACCATACAGTGTTTTCTCTTTCAAACTAAAAACGTTTCACCAGCAGCAGTGTCAAAACTGAGCTAATCTTCTAATATTCTAATATTAGCTGATATTGGACACCAGTCCTATGTTTAAAAGGTCCTTTAATCAAAATAGCCGTGTTATAATGTTGTTACCTCATCAAAAACATACCTGGAGTTGTGTTTTGTTTCATTCATGTCTGAGATTTTAACTTCTTGAGTTCAATACAGTAACGTGTATTTACCTTGTCGACATGTTTCGGCTGCTGCATCTTCAGAACTGTCCCCGCTGTTGGTGGTGACGTGTTGTATATCAGCTGTTGTTACTTCCTGTGGGCGTGGTCAGCTGTTGTTACTTCCTGTAGGCGTGGTCAGCTGTTGTTACTTCCTGTAGATGTGGTCAGCTGTTGTTACTTCCTGTGGGCGTGGTCAGCTGTTGTTACTTCCTGTAGGCGTGGTCAGCTGTTGTTACTTCCTGTAGATGTAGTCAGCTGTTGTTACTTCCTGTAGGCGTGGTCAGCTGTTGTTAATTCCTGTAGGCGTGGTCAGCCTGATGGACCTGGCAGGTCGCTCAGACTGACCACGCCTCCCGTCGCCTGGTGGTCTCTGGAGGAGGGTGTCCCAGGTGTGTGAAAGGAGGAACGCTCCGTCATCACGGTTAATGCTGTCCGTGCCATTCCTTTGGTGTTCCTTTTTTTGGAACACCAAAGGAATATGAAAAGGAAACATCAGGGAGACTCACCAGAACACAAAAAGACAAAGCATTGCAGGAAAACCTAAAATCCTCCATATCAGACCAGTGTAAAAGAAATAACCACATTATGGATTGGGACGGGGCTCGGGTCATTGGATCGGAAAACAACAAGTTCAAACTCTGGATCAGGGAGGACAGAGAAATCAGGAAACGAGGCACGGACAGAATTAACCGTGATGACGGAGCGTTCCTCCTTTCACACACCCGGGACACAACAAGGTAAATACACGTTACTGTATTGTCTTAAAAAAGAACCCAAGAAGTTAAAGTACATAAGAAGACAAAATTAACATTTTTGGTTTAATGTCTGAGATTTGCTCTTGTTTATCTAAGCATCTTTTCTGTTTCTGGTTTAGTCACCCTGAGACCAGAATGCACCTGGGCCTGTAGGCCTAGACATGTGACCTTGTTTGTTTGCCCGCTCACAAATAAACCAATGGAAATGCATCTCTGGACCTGGACATTGATTTTGTTTTCCTGCGTAAACCACATACCCATGGTCCCAAAAGTGATAACTGGAGTTATGTTTAGTCTTAAGTTTGCTCACAGTGAATATGTTGACAAATATTCACTACACCTCGTCACACTCACCTGCCCTCTGCTCTGGTCAGATCGTGCTGCTGGTGAAGGAGGAGCCCGCCCTGGTGGACCCCTGGGCTCTGCAGAAGTGTTCTCGGGTGATGGAGCTCCTGTGTGAACAGTGTGTGCAGCAGCAGGACGTGAACGAGGTGCTGGCCATGAAGATGCACTACCTCGGCTGTGTCCTCAACAAGTGTCTGTCCTTCCTGCAGAACAGAGAGGACAGGCTGGACTCTCTGCTCCGGAGGTGAGGTAACAGGGCCGCACGATTCTAGTGAAAAGAAAACAATTGGAATTTTTAACATTTAACAAGTATCGTCACTGCATTATTAACACTTAAGAGAAGACAAACTATAAACTAATACAAGAATTCCATGCACTTCTCCACATGTATCTCCATGTCAAAAAGCAGGATATATTGTACTTTGCAGAGGACATTCTTTGATCTAAATAACTGCAGCCTGAAAATTGAGCCATAAAATGAATCCACAGCAAATAATGATCATAATCTTATTTCTTAAAGGTCCTATATTACGCAGAATTAACTCTTGTGAGCTTTAAACCAGTTTAGAATCTTGTTAACTCATCAAAAAGATACCTGTAGCTGTAATATGGGACATTTAAAAAGTAATGGTCATTTGGTGTGTTTCAGTGCAGTTGTAAAAAATCAGTTTTAGTCCACACTGATATTATTTTAGACTTACCTCTGAACACATACTCCTGTCCCTGTTTGGACGCAGCCTCCTGAGGGGCAGAGACAGTGATGGCTTCCCTCAGTACCAGGAGAAGTTCATCAGAGACTGCATCAAGAAGTTTCCGTACTGTGAGACCAACCTGCTTCAGGAGCTGGTGAGGAGCATAGCACCGGTAGAGATCGTAAGTGCAGAAGACACAGGAAGAGCAGTCCGTAGTGTGCGTAACGAGGACATTTAGTGGTAGACAGGGGACACTACTGACCAAAGATGCTAGAGTAATATCTGTACTACTGTAGCTGTGCTGAGAGTTGGGGGTTTTCAGATTGTAGAATGTGAAGATGTTACACTTGCAGATGGGGGAAGAGGCAGATTTCCCTTTTGATTATATTGTATTTGACATGAAATATCCAAAAGATCAAAGCACAAATGTTTAGCCTGATCATTTCTATTACTGACTATTCCCATGAACTTCTAGTATTACAACTTCTAGTATTCAGGAGCCAGATTTCTCTGTTGATTATATTGTACTTTACCATCTGAAAGACTTTTTGGATCTTATCATTTCTGTTATTGACTAAACCCAAGAAATCACTATATTACAACAAAAACAAGAATTTAACAATACACATTTTACATTCCCCCATCTGTTGTTGTTGTCGTTGTCGTTGTCGTCGTCGTCCTATAATGTTGTGATGCCAACTGAAAACCAGCAATACAGCTACAACATTTGGATTAATTGTGCATATTTTATTTTACAAATAATAATTCACAGATGAATAATGTTGGAATTGTTTGCAATACTGAATATTAAATTCTCTTTGTCTCTTTGTTTAGCTCCAGAACAAGATTCCCCACCGACTCTTTTTCACCTAAATCTTTTAAAATAAAAAAGCACCCAGGGCACAATAGAACTGACTAAAATACTTAAAATAATCATAGCTGACTAGTCAAATACTTAAACCTCATTAGTTGCGGCTCTGGTTGTGAAATGTGTTTTTACCTGTGGTTTCCAGGGAAACGACCCCACGGCCTTCGCGGTGCTGAGCCAGGCGCTGACGGGGCAGATGGCGTTTGTGGAGGGCGACTACTGCGTGACGTGTGGAGAGAAGGGAGCGGACAAGAGGTGCTCCCTGTGTAAGGCTGTAAGTCGAGAAAAAAACACAAAAACAGAGTATTTATTATTTTTCAACTTAAAATTATCAAATACATGAATGTTTTACTGCCCAAAGCTCAATCCCGCCATATCTCATCAGAGCTTTTAGAATCTTCCATTTGACGTCATTTGTTTTGTCCATTCAAGTGTTTAATTTCACTCCAAATGATGTTTAGTAAAGATTCTAACCTTCACACTGGCTCTGTAGGCTCTGAGTGAGTGACAGCTGGATTTATCCAGTCACGGTGCAATGTGAAACTTTCAGAAGAAGCAGATGACGTTATTTACTTCTTGAAGACAACAGAAAATCAAGCGTATCAATCAAATTAATTCGATTTATTATTATTATTTTTTTGTATTGTATTGCCCATCCCCAGTTTGGAAAGTTTCACATTCAGTTTTCCAGTAGACACTGTGAATAATTCAAATACAAAGGGTTTAAAGGTTCAGTATATAAACTTCAGACCCGGTTAGACAGAACAGAAGAGATGATTTGTTCCACTGTTTACTCTTCTCACCTTCATGTCTTTGTGGTGTTCAGGTGGTCTACTGCAGCCTGGCCTGTCAGAAGCTCCACTGGTTCACACATAAGAAGATGTGTGGCTCCATGCAGGACCCGGAGACCAAGGCACAGGACACGCCCAGGCTAAAGGAGCTCAAAGGTAACAGCAGGATAACAAACTATCTGGGGTTTATTTTACTTCTTTATTATTAATAATTATCCAAATAATCAAAGTAATTTCCCTTGTGGATCAATAACGTTTGTTTAAGTCTAATTATTACTTTTACATTAAAAAAACAGGCTTGTGCTTAAAGGTGCATTGTCTCCACGGAGACGTTATTGCTTTGCACAGAATGTTCCATGGTATGACATTAAACACATCTATCTGGCATTTATTTATTACAGGTTTTCTACTGCTCAAAAATACAATCATTCTCTCCCTCGTAATAGATAAGTTTAATCTCTACTGTGGAACATTCTAGACAAAGCAATAACATGAAGACAAACAGGTGACGGACCCTCCACTAGAAATGTTGCGCAATGCACCTTTAATGTAAATTGATATTCAGTTAGGATGACCAGACGTCCCTATTTACCCGCGACAGTCCCAGTTTAGAGCCCCGTGTCCCCTGTCCCAGTGGATTTATAAAAAAAACAGTGATTTGTCCGTTTTATAGAAGAAATGTCCCCAGTGTCCCTGTTTTAACCAATTTGATTCAGTTCAACAGTAAAGAGAGGCATAAATTTTCATTTGTTTAGGTAAAATACAAAGAAGCTGCTTAAAAATGACCAAAACACAAAGAAACTGTGACTATACTGACTCATGTTAGTCCTGAATGGGCTGAGCGCAGAACAGTTTTGCTTAATTCCGCACTCGTTTCACAGTTTTATTATTACCAACCACCACAAACCGGGGGTGTCCCAGTTTTTTTATTTTGAAAATCTGCTCACCCTAATGTCTCTTTATTTCTACAGCAAATTATGCATTTCAAATTTCACAAAATTTCCAGTCTCTCTGAGTATTGAAAAAACTCTATATGAAATGCACAATTATTTCAAATGAGCAAAACAAAAGCAATTAGCATTTTGACTCCACCTAATGGTTTTATCCACTTACCTCCTTGTTCTTGGCAGTAGCAGCAGCAGCTCGGTGGTTTTTAAACAAACAGACTCACAGTAAAACTTGTTATAACTCAATAAATACTTTACTATACAATAAATCAATATAATATCTGTAAATATATAAGTATTTAAACTTAAACTCACAAGCTTATGTCAACCAGACGGCTTCACAAAGAAACAACTAACGGGACTGCAGAGTTACTGTAGGTCTTACTCTCACCACAAGAGGGCGCTGTTCTGCTATAAAAGAAACTTCTTCCAAGCTGAATTCATTTTGAAAACAGATTTTAATTAAGTTTTGTCTTTGTTTGCCATAGTTAAGCCTAATGGGTATTTAATTATAATATCTTCACATAAATAATATATATTTGTTTATTTTTTATTATTAAAGTAACTGTAGCCTTTGTAACACTGTGATTATAAATGTCAAAAACTTGACCCAGATATGAGGGAAACATTACATAAACATTGGATAAGATAGTTTGATGTTTTGGTGTTTTGAAAGCTGAAATCCAGTTGCCCTTGTCTGATCTGAACGGTCACTACCTAAACCCAGTGCTAGTGCAGCCTCTGCAGCTCGGGGAGGGAATTCTGGAGGTTCTGAGCTTCACATGAGCCTGACCTGTGAATATACTGAGAATGAGGAAAAAAGTGTCCTCTGTTTATGTGCTGAATGACCTTGTTTCAAATCACAGTTCTTTTATTCTCTGACTGAGCTAAAGTGAATCCGTGAAGGTCTGCGGGGTGATTATGTGCGTTTTTTATAAATTGTACCTTTACTTTTCAGAGGACGAGAGCGACCTGGTGTTTGAGACGGCGAACTTCCTGCAGGAGCTGTGCATGAGAGCGGAGGAGAAAGTGGCTGCAGCGGGGGGCTGTCCTCTGGAGCTGCTCGGCCGACCCTCCACCTCCTCTGAGGGACCCCCGCGACCCAGGGACTGACCTCTGACCACAGACTGGCCCCGGCTCCAGCTCTGACTGGACCCTGACTGGCCCCTGACTGGCCCCTGACTGACCCCTGACTGGCCCCTGACTGGCCCCTGACTGGCCCCTCGCCCATCCACATGTTACACTGGCATTAAAAGTTATTACAGTATTCACTCCATATGAATGTCTAAACAGGATACAGATGAATATGGATCTAAATGTGAATAAATATATTTGTATTATTGTAATTCCAGACTGGTGTACTTAAAGGTCCTATATTACACAAATACATCACCAGTGTTTACTGCAGTAACAGCAAACACCGCTGTGGTCTTCATCTGACTGACAATAGTCTGTTTTTATAGAGGTGTCAAATATCTCATTTTATATTGTATATTTTCTTAAGAAGAATACCTACAAGCTTATAATAAACAATGAATCCAAATAAAATTCTCTATTTATTCTGCATTTGTGTATATATTTTCACATTGCAATAACATCTTCTGATTGACCTTGTCCCAGTTTAAAGGAACTAAATGTAAGTCTTAGTTTTTAAATTTCATAAACTACCCATTTCTGACCTATTTGACCCATGAGGTAAACATGTTCAAATTAAACAGCATCTACTGATAACAGTTCTGATGCCACATTATTCTTAATTACAAAAACATCGGACAAGATGTCCCATTTATTTATGTTTCTGCCTGGTGTTTTGATTTTAAGGTAATTATCCAATCAGAAAGCAGAATGAGCCCCACGTGGTTCAATGCTGAAATCCAGTTGGTTTAAACCTTAAAAGACTCTGATCTGAATCCTCACTGCCGAAACCTCAGCACATGACCCGTCCATATACTGAGAATGTCCTGTACGTGCGGGTTTAGGTTCAGTTATTGAAGGTCTCGTGTTTAAATGAAGGTTTATGAATATTGCTTCCACAAGGGGGCAGTATTAGTCTTGCTCTACCATGTTCTTGTCTGTGGGCTTCATTCATTCACACTCAGGAGTCGCTGTCCAGTTTTGTAGATACAAACAATAAATACGAAAAAATAAGGCTACTGAAAAGGGAAAAATTGAACTAAAACCAACTGGTTTTAGGGTGACCATTTATTGTCTGTGCTAATGTCACCTTTAATAATCAATCACAAATTTACACTTTTTTTAATATTTAAAATGATAGTATGTAACTTTGTGGAAAGTCAACTGCATGATTCTATGGAAATGGACAGTTAAAGCCATACTTCGGAACATAGATACATTAGAATATTAAAACTAAAGGGTCAACATTTCCATGGGCTCAATCAGGAGGAGGCCCTCCTCAATAAGAAGTAAGAGTCAGGTTTGTGGAGATGCATATTTTTTCAGTGCAATAAACACGAAACATGCTTTTATATTAGTCTGGTTTTTGGCCCCAAAAAAAAAAGTTTCATGATGGTGCTTTAAGTAAAAGATTTTCTTTTGACAGGCAGCTCAAGCGAGTTCAAAGAATTGAACTTAAGAAAAGTGACGTGACTAAAACTTCTCATCGAAATCCCACAGTGAAAAAGCTGAGTAAAAGAGATGCCTGCCCCTGGCCTGTGGACATGAGGGCCCATGATGGAGCACTGACAGGGCCCTGTCTCCCATGGGAGCGCTGCAAAGGAACACAACAAAGACCAGAGACGGGCCTCTGAGGAAACCCAACGCCACAGGACTGCGTCAGCTGTGAGAAAGTCCCACTGCACGGAGAGGACGGGAGGGGGTCCAAATAAAGGACTCAAATAAAAAAGGAATCTAAAGCTCCAACCTGGGAGTCGATCCAAAAGAAGAGAATATTTAAAGAAACCCTATTGTGCCTGAGTCTGCTTCACAGTTATAAAGCTAATGATTAGATCAGTATGCTATCATTTGCACATTTTAAATCGCAATACTCACCTAAAAACAACTTAATAAAAAGAAACAAGTCCGCTGATTTTCACATTAGAAAACCGCGGTGCTCAATGGGAGCTGATGTCGCTGTAAATGTACCAACAGAGCCATGAAGTTGTCAGCACCATCGATGGATAGCTGTAGATCAGGCCAGTGAGTCGCAGATTGTCTTTCTTTTGCACCAAAAACACTTTGCAACGTTGCCGAATCCTATGAGAAAATAAAATTAGAGAAGTAAATTAGCACAGAGCAGAAGGCGTATGCTGGTGGTGGTGAAAACGGGTTAAAAAAAATTTACTCTAGCAATTTTTAAAAAAATATTTTACATTCAAATTCTCAAAGGAGCCACCCTTTGCTTTGTTGACATGGCTGCAAACCCTTGGGCTGCTCTCAGTTCATAAAGTTTCTTGTTGAAGTCTCCTGAAATGGTTTTCACTTCACAGCTGTCCCTTAGATCAAGGAATGCCAAAAGGACAAACCGGGGTTCAAAGTGAAGGATTTTAATCTAAAAGAAGTTTGGACTGATTTTTAGTTTATTTTTTTATTGCTACATCCCATATGTGTCATTCATAGTTTTGATGCCTTCAGTGACAATCTTCAATGTAAATAATCATGGAAATACAAAACATAAATGAAAAAGTGTCCAAACCTTTGCCTGGTGGTGTACTTCTACCACCCACCCTGCCTATACCTCACCCTGCCTGTCCATAGAACATCACTCGTCTCCATCAGCAGCCTCCAGAACTCAACCTGATCTCAAATGTCCGGTTTTTGAAAATGCCAAATTCAGCAAGTGCTCCGTGGGATCAGGTGACGGTCC
Source organism: Taenioides sp. WSHXM2023 (assembly GCA_029959045.1). Lineage (NCBI taxonomy): Eukaryota > Metazoa > Chordata > Actinopteri > Gobiiformes > Gobiidae > Taenioides > Taenioides sp. WSHXM2023. The sequence continues at coordinate 27,452,190 of CM057097.1, read as the reverse complement.
CTGTGCAGCCCGCGGTCTTCTCCTCGCTCCGGCTGCAGCCTGAGCGGAGGAGAGGAGGGAGTTTGGGGAAATCGGAGAAGATCTGGAAAGACGACAAGAATGGCATGAGGCGGACAGTGCGAGTGTATATGTGTGAGAGGGGAGCAGGCGCTGGCATTGTGCGCTCCCTGGGAAAGGCGTGTAACTGGACTCCGGAGTGTTAGGGGCAAATCGGCAGCATAAAGGTGCAGAGAGGCCTTTGTTTGTGCTGATTTGGAGAATGGACGCACACATACATCACTATGAGCTCATACACAGGGCCGGATGGGAAGAGAGAGAGATTCCATGCAATATTATTATTATTATTATTGTCTCTATCTAGTTTATCTAATTCAACATAAGGCCAGAAGTGTGGGTGCAGTGAGCCTACACTCACGCCATTTACAACTGAGGTACAATCGAAAATTAGTAAAAAGACTTTTGGTAATATCAACATAAGTCACCCTTTTGGCATTAAATAAATAAATAAAAGCAAAAAATTGATCAAAAGTAGACCAAAAAATGTCTGATGTTTTTGCTGTAGTGAAATTCTGACTTCTTTTTGGCCTGGAAGAGGGCCTCACTTTTACTTTCTATTTGGAACATAGAACGTATAAAGACCTAAACCTAAAGTGCCTCTTTCTGATCTGAACGGTCTCTACCTAAACCCCAGCACCTGCACCAGTCATGAGTCAGTGCTAGTGCAGCCTCTGCAGCTCAGGGAGGGAATTCTGGAGGTTCTGAGTTTTCACAAAAGGCACGGCCGGTCCATAAACTGAGAATGAGACAAACTTGTATATATGTCCTCTATCTGTAGGTAATCCAGGTCTGGCTGTGATTGTCATCGATTTTCACATTCCTGTTGGACTTCGATTATGACAAACACATGGTGTGTGGTCCAAATTTAAGAGAAAAACGTAATACGTTATTGATTAATGTGCTTTTAAAGTTAAAAGGAAACATCTAAAGTTCAAACCCTATTTATTATACACATATTGTGTGCTGGCAACAAAGCGGTACAAGCAGCCGTGCTCTTTACTGTAACTCAAGAGGCGCCCAGTCCAATGCCTTTACCAAAAGCATGACATCACCACAAGTGAGGGGCTATCATGTGTTCCTTAAGCATTCTGTGTTGCCACCTAATCCTTCCCCAGGAACAAACAGCCCGGCTTTTATGTGCCTCTATCTGCAGGGCCCCGGCTCCGCACAATCAGAACGCCTCGTGGATAGGAAACCCTGTCTCCTTTATGTACCGCACAGACCCACTGTGACACTCACCTGGACTGTGACACTCACCTGGACTGTGACACTCACCTGGACTGTGACACTCACCTGGACTGTGACACTCACCTGGACTGTGACACTCACCTGGACTCTGACACTCACCTGGACTCTGACACTCACCTGGACTGTGACACTCACCTGGACTGTCACCAGTAAGAGGCTAAAATATGAAGACAAACACTCAGGAGTCTTCATTCCCCTTTTACTACAAATCCCAGTGACATGGCAGTCCAGAAGACGGCTGCACAATACGATACATATTTGGTATTAAACCAGATAAATGAAGTGAATACGTCACCGGAGGACACTTCTGGTTTTGTGCCAATGCTAATGCTAATTTTGAGGCATAATAAAAAATAAAAAAACAACACAAACTGAAGTAATGTACATGTAAAACAACTGGGTAGTATTTACTTTTAATTCTTATTTTATATTATACATTTTAATAAAAGTCAGTCATATCTGAGAGACACAGAGATGTGGCCAAGGATCTATTAACGTTTCAACCTTTTGGACGGTGGCACTGACTCGGCCCTTTGACTCGGGGTCAGATCTATGCTCCCACATGTGTTGGGTTGTTGGGTAATGGTTAAGGTTGGGGTTTTGAGAGTCCAGGGCCAGGGGAGAGGTTCAGCTTTAGCTTTTTCTGCGGTTTAATGTAATGCATTGGGTTTAGCTCATGTTATTCATGCACTGCCATTGCTGTGCATCTTTAAACAAGAAACAGCTGTTGCTAACGTGCGCTAGCTTTGACTTGCTCAACATAAAAGTTGCCATCACTGGAAACACAGCGGTTTGAGATCAAGTTAGAGTTTGGTGAGAAATCTGATATCTGTGTTTTGCTGTGTTATTTTCACTTGAGTCCTGCATGCTCTCGAATCCAGTCCTCCCGTTGCAGTGCGCAGCTCAGTTTTAGCTAAAGCGACTGGGGAGCTGAAGAGAGACCGACTTCTACCCGCCAAGGTTCGCTTCAGCCCAGTTCACCTAAGGCACTGGAAACACACTCGAGCCAATCGAAACATGGCTATAGTGAAGTCCACAGTCTTGGTCAGTGTGTTACTTGATCCACAAATACTAACACCACCTTGGCACCCCAAGAATCTTATACTTCAGGTGGTCCTTGCATGTGCACGAGGGCCTTTTACATAACTGCAGAGACACTCAGACCAGTTATTCCAAAAACCCAAAGGGCTCATTTCAACAAGTTAGACACTACCGAGAATAGACTACCAGACGATGAATTTAAAATGTGAAAATGAAATACTGAATTTTACAATCAAAGGACCATGATTGTGTCTGTGGGACTGTGTATTCCACATTTCTGAAGTCCTCTGATCACTGGGAGCACAGATCTCCTGTTAACCACCTAAAAAGCTTGTAAACTTTGCTAAGTCTCTCTTTGTTTGGTGAGCAGTGCTGGCGTTGTGCAGATGAACCGTGACTGCTGCAGTGGCTGTGAATGAGCTGAGTGTATGTGCTTTTGTGAGGCACGACAAACAGGTGTGTCTGTGGGCCTTTCACATATAGACAGACACCAGCAGCTTTCAGCGCTCAGGCCTGGGGACACTCAGCTAAATACACCTTTGTATAACTGCAGTTTGGTCTTTTTACTGCACATGTTTGCAGACTGAGTCTCTGCTGCTGGTCTGATGTGGTTTCCTTTCTCTCTTTGATGTATAGAAGAACAGGACGCTGCCACCTCCGAAGATTCATAGTATAGGAAGATTAACACTACAGGCCCTTTGTGCGCGGCTATGGCCTCAGTAATGGCAGCGTGTTTGCTGGTGACTAATTGCATCTTATTTTTCATGTGATGGTAACCACATGGTCCCTGCCTGCATCAGACTCTTATACCAATTTATGTTACATGCATGACTTTGGAGAGGCCATGCCTATCCTTCACTGAGCTGATGCAGTTCTCCACCGCACTGGACTTAAGTGAAAACTTAAGGCTTGGTACGAACAGGGGTTAGATATGAACACTGAACATGAAAAAGGGAGGACAAGTCTTTATAACAGCGCTGTAATTCCAGTGCTGTTGGACACACTTCAAAGAGCTGAAGCTACAGCTCAGGTAAAGTCAACAACTCCAGCAGTCCTCTGTCCCTGAAGGAAGCCGCTCACATTACAAGTGTAACTGAGGATGTAATAATACAACATAACATTAGAGACACTATAGCCATGCACTTGTGACCCTCTACACTCTATATAAGACAATGGTAAAGGAGACAGTACAGCGCTGGCTGTAGAGGGCCAAAGAGGAAATGTCTCCTACTGTGTTCAGATCACGGCGTCTTAAGTCTGTGGTGGTCACAGGTCTAGGCTGATCTGACGTTTCCACAGCGCTTTTTAAGCCCTCACACGGTGTTTAAATTTAACTTTTGTTGAAATTTGCCGCGCTTCACTGAGTTTCAAGTGTCTGTCTCAAATCATGAATCTATAATAGGACTAGGTGTATAGTCAGAAATAAGAGATTCTAAATTCAAAAGGCCCTTTGGGGTCTGGCTTGACAACACACCAAAGGAGACTGAGTCCATGAAATTATATTGTTACTATACTGATGTGGCCTTCATTCAACCAGGCTGGGGCTGGCACAATGGCCAGTTCTGATGATGAGCACCAAAAGTGGTTCAAACATGACTCAGTCCAGGAGTGATGAAAACACAGGACAGATGAGGTGAAGTGTCATCAGCTGCTGTCACTGGTGAAGTCTCATTAAGACTTAAGTCTTTAAACTGGACTTAGCACTGTGCTGACAGTGTCCCACTATACTACAGAGTACTATGGAGTACTATGGAGTACTATAGATTACTATAGAGCCCCTCTCTGGAGCGGCCACATTCCATCAGGTTGTTATGATGCAGCTCTGAGGATCAGTGACAAAGAGCTCAGAGCTTTTACCTGTTTTAACACAGCGCAGGTGATTCTATTGAGTGCGTGCCTGTGCTCTGAGCCTGAGCTTTTACAGACACAGAATCAGCGGATACATGAGACAATGCAGCGTCTTAACATGTAGCCACAGCTGGCACAGGCCCATTAGCCCCGAGCCACAGGTCTCCCCTTCACAATCACACAAAGTACAGTAGGGCTGAAAGGAGAGGCTCATCACTGACTAATGCCGCTGTTGTCCTCTAGTTCCTGTTTGCTGTAAGACTGTCTGCTGTGCCTGCAGCTTTATGTCCAAACACCGCCTCCCAAACAATGTTCATTCAACTATTTTATTTCAGACAATGACAACAAATATGTATCAAAAAGATCAAACTTCAAAAGTGTCTTATACAAAAATAAATTAGATTCTATTCAAACCCACATCTTAGCCCACATAATGTGTACATTTACAATAAGTATAATGAGGAGCATTCTGTCTCACAAAGCTAACATTCACATTTGGAAACATACAATTAGAATACATAGTGCATAATAGTAAATATCTATGACTCTATAATGTTATCAAAGACAAGCAAAGATAATAATATGACAATAAAAGAACAAGTTATTTACAATTGTTCCACAGACAGACAGACAGCTGTGATCACACACATACAGTCTACAGGCTATTGTAACTGAATATATTATCGGCTTTTGTACATTTATGATGAAAGCTGTTTCAGTGAAATCACTTTGTAAACTTTGTGTGAAAATATCTGGACTATAAAAATAAATCCGCTTTTGTCTACTCCTAAAAAAACAGAAACTGACAAAATAAAAAATATAAAAATGTTCGTGAGTGTCTGTGAGAATGTGGGGGGCATGAATGAAGCACAGAACATTGCACACCCGAGAAGTTACGTTTCATACTTTGTTCCTTGACAGTGACATGAGCTTAGTGAACCTCGGTGAATCCCAACTCGTAGTTTGGACCCAAGGAGATGTAAATGATAACAATAACAGGTTAAGTCTATGTAACACATACAGGTAAGAGCGCAGTGAGTTTGTACAAATGCACTGGAGTCCAGCAGAAGTTTCACTGTTCAGTGAGTGAAGCAGTGAGTGAATTGTGCTTGTACCAAACAAAAATAAACAGATATGACACATTTGTACACCAGTGAAAAAGATGATTCCTTCCCCATCTCAGCACATGTACCCCCCTGTAGCTTGCTGTACCCCTCCATACCCCTCCATACCCCCCTGTACCCCCCTCTACCCCTCCATACCCCCCTGTACCCCCCTGCACCCCTCCATACCCCCCTGTACCCCTCCGTACCCCCCTGCACCCCTCCATACCCCCTTGTACCCCCTCTGTACCCCTCCGTACCCCCCTGCACCCCTCCATACCCCCCTAGACCCCTCCGTACCCCCTTGCACCCCTCCGTACCCCCCTGTACCCCCTCCGTACCCCCCTGTACCCCCCTCTACCCCTCCATACCCCCCTGTACCCCCTCCGTACCCCCCTGCACCCCTCCATACCCCCCTGTACCCCCTCTGAACCCCTCCGTACCCCCCTGCACCCCTCCGTACCCCCCTGCACCCCTCCATACCCCCCTGTACCCCTCCGTACCCCCTTGCACCCCTCCGTACCACCCTGCACCCCTCCGTACCCCCTTGCACCCCTCCGTACCCCCTCCGTACCCCCCTGTACCCCTCCATACCCCCCTGTACCCCCTCCGTACCCCCCTGTACCCCTCCATACCCCCCTGTACCCCCTCCATACCCCCTTGTACCCCTCCATACCCCCCTGTACCCCTCCGTACCCCCCTGCACCCCTCATGCAGTCTGTTCCTCGGGGAGCCCAGTCTTTTTGTGGCTCCTCCTCCTGCTGTCCATGTGGGCGGGGTCTCTGTGGGCGGAGTCGTTCTGTTGGCGGCTGTAGCGTTTGCATTTACAGGAGGTTACCACGGTGATCTTGTAGGTCCTGGAGGAGCCGTCCTCACACTGCAGGCGGATGCGCTGTGTGCGTGTGCGGTCGATCACACAGCGCCACTCCACCGTGTCGCGCCGGCTCCAGTACCGGCCCGAGTGACTGGCACCTCCGATCCAGTTGGGCAGCAGGTGCGAGGGCAGGCACTCGCCCGCACACACCAGCTCCTTTATGGGGTTCACGCTGGTGCACTGCCCGTCCGAGATGTACTTGGTGGATCTCAGCTCTCTGCAGCCCACCTGGCTCTGGTCCGGCCCTGGAATAAAAATATGCATTGAGAATTCAAAATCAAATTCAAACATTGTGAATTCAAAATCAAATGACATATAGGACATTTTGCCTCATGTTAAGTTCATATAACTTCATTCATTGAGGATTGTTGCTGCCACAGTGACGCACTTAGAGATTTGGGAGCTTTAAGTCTAATCTTGGAGTTTGAGACATTGACAGTATCATTTCACAGGCTCTCCTCTGTGTGCCAAAGACCAGGAGAAAAAAGAGAGGGTTTGGGCATTTGCGGTGGCCGCTCCGAGGCTGTGGAATCAGCTCCCTCTGCATATCAGGCTGACTGAATCACTACCTGTTTTTAAGTCCCTTTTAAAGTCGCACTTTTTTTCCTTGGCTTTTAACACAGTTGAGAGTTGACTTTTTACCTGCATTTGTATTGTTTTATTCTTGTTCCTGTCACTGTACCTGTTGATGTTTGTTATTTATTGTGTACAGCACTTTGGTCAACTGTGTTGTTTTAAAGTGCTTTAGAAATAAAGTTGAGTTGAGTTGAGTTTTACAAAAACAATAAGCAAAGATTTGATGATACATTTACTCTGGAGGACTGAGCATTGCAATGACACTTTCTAGCCAGTGTAGAATATAAAACATGTGGGAATGCGGAAAGATACACAGTTTAATACAAAAATACAAAGTGCCATAACTTTATTCAGGCATAAAGGTCACGTCCATTCATATTTAACTGTTGTATAAAACCAACAACTGTAACTATAACTTCACTGGAGGTTTGTGTAAGAGACAATGTCAGAATGTTAGAACTTTTGAGTTATCTTTGAAATAAAAGTACTCCATAAGCAGTACTTGATGATCCTGAGAAAGAAATGGAACAAGATAAATATTTGATTACTACATTTTAGTTCCTTTTAGGTTGTAACCCATTGGAGTGGGCAAAGGTGGCGTTTTCTTATCTTACAGATGGTCACAAATAATGCATGCACCGACCCCCCAGAATAACAATGAAATAATTACGCTATTTATAAATAAATTCATAAATCAGAGCATAAAAGCATTTGCTGATTGGGAAATCTGTTAATAGCACATTGAAAACTACACATCAAAACTATTTCAAACATGACTTAAAGCTTCTTTCTTTTGTTTTTTTATATAAATTAACATGAATTTGAAATCTAAATGTAAATTTGGGTATTGGAACTTATTAATTATTAATTTTTTTTTTTTACAGATTAGATTTAGATTTTGAATGTATGTTAAATTTGGGTATTGGACCTTTTTTTTTTTTTTTTTTTTTTTTTAACTTATTTTATGCCCAAAATTATCTGCCATTTTATTACTGTTTAAGATTCTTTTTGGTTTTTTTGTGCACAAATTACTCAATCATCACTAATGAAACAGCTGATTAAATAAAATGTACTACACTATCAAAGTCAAAAGCAAATCCAAATGTTTTTTTTAGTTAATTTTATTCCTTTTTTAACCACATATTGACTAAATTACTGACCCTTACATAACAAGCCCATATCCCATGCATAACGCAGCCACTCACCACTCCGCGCGTTATTCTCCGAGCCTCTTCTCCCACCGTTCCTGGCCTGGTTGGAGTCCTCCTGAACGGGCTCCTCCCTGGCCTGGCCCTGGGTGACCACCATGGGTCGATCCAACGCCTCCGTAGCGTCGTTGTGAACCGTGGAACTCCCCAGCCTCCCCAACAAGATCACAAGCAGAACCAAAACATTCTCCATGGCGACTAGAGGCAATGTTCCGCCAACTCCGGCAGTCAACGTGATGAATGAAGCTATCCCACAGGTGCGCTTTTTTATACGGTGCGTTCAGGGACTGTATGAATGGTCAGGACACACCCACTACGCGACCTGCCCCACTCACAATGCGCACTTCAGAGGGGCTGTCATGTATTCAGAGCATCACAAAGGCACCATGCTGTTTCAATAAATCCATTCAAGAAATCAGCACAAGTTCATTCATCCTTTTACCTCATTCACGTTTTTTTTTTTTTTTTTTTAACTGTCTTTGTTTTGGCGCTCGTAAAATTTGTGTTTTTGAAGTAGAAAGTTCAGAAAGTTCATGATAAAAGTGTGACCACGTTTTCTTTCATGGCGTTGCAAGCTTCCTGTGGTGTTTTGTTTTTTGATGTTTGTTTATGTTTGGTTTAAAGGTGGACTGTGTAACTTTTCTATTATCTGTGGTGCGTTTTCAGAATGGTGAAAATCTAGCACCGTGAGTACCATAGTAATTAGCAATTCAAAAGAAAATATTATTTAAGTTTGAATTGTCTTTTGGATTGTCTTTAAAATGTTTGAAGAAGTTAAAGGGGCTTATCTATCCTACTTTTATTTAGTTAAAGTTTTTTAAATTGAAAAAAAAAAAAAAAAAAAAAAAAAAAATTAAATAAAATAAATAAAAATTAAAGAAAGAATTATAAAATAATAATAATCAAAAATAATAAATAATAAAATAAATATGCTTGAAAAAAAATTGAATAAATGCATTTTTTTTTATGAGCAGGTTTGTCTCTCCATAGATCTGACTTGTAAGCATGTAAATGAATAGATAACTGTAATGCCACACTGTGGAACATTTGAGACAAAGCAAGAAGCGACATCTCCATGGAGACAACCCGAAGCCTCCACCAATAAACCTTTAAAGGTCCTAATTTTTCACCATGGTGAGTTTCTAAGTACTTTTCACAACTTTCAGAGTGGAGTTTTGCCATCGCGGTAATGCGAACAGTAGCTAGCATGCTAACAGCACACTTCCTGATTCTCTGATAATATAATGCTATATCATTAGCTGCAGATTTATTTTGACCCCAAGAGCTGCTTATACAATATACTGTATATGTACTGGGACAAATTTTGCTCAAATACTGTATATGGAAAAAAACCAAAAAACTTTGATATGAGGGTTTTTTTGTTTTATAGTTTTACATACGGATTTGTCCTGGTTTAGTCCTGATGTAGACTTGGTTTGGTCCTATTCTAGACCTGGGTTAGTCCAGGTTTAGTCCAGGTTTAGTTCCAGGTTTAGTTTCAGGTTTAGTTTCAGGTTTAGTCCCAGGTTTAGATCCGGATTTAGTCCCAGGTTTAATCCCAGGTTTAGTCCCAAATTTAGTCCCAAATTTAGTCCCAGGTTTAGTTCCGGGTTTAGTCCCGGGTTTAGTCCAGGGTTTAGTCCCGGGTTTAGTCCCGGGTTTAGTCCCAGGTTTAGTCGCAGGTTTAGTCACAGGTTTAGTCCCAGGTTTAGTCCCAGGTTTAGTCCCAGGTTTAGTCGCAGGTTTAGTCCAGGTTTAGTCGCAGGTTTAGTCACAGTTTTAGTCCCAGGTTTAGTTCCAGGTTTAGTCCCAGGTTTAGTCCAGGTTTAGTCGCAGGTTTAGTCACAGTTTTAGTCCCAGGTTTAGTCGCAGGTTTAGTCACAGGTTTAGTCCCAGGTTTAGTCACAGGTTTAGTTCCAGGTTTAGTTCCAGGTTTAGTCCCAGGTTTAGTTCCAGGTTTAGTCCAGGTTTAGTCCCAGTTTTGTGCATGTGAAAAGGGAGCCATATTAGTAACAGATTATATATATCCACATTACATATTCCCAATTACATCATCTTCAATTACGCTGGTTTTGTTTGTACAATTCTGACAAACAGGTCCCATCCTGAGGTTTTCTCCAAACAAAAATATATTTAAAATAACAATACTTTTATGAACTTGTCTCAATATTCATGATTAATACCATTTCTATTCTCATTAATTATTGTTTAGATGTTCTACAATTGATTCAAACGGAACAGTGCACTTGTGCCAGGAGGGGGCACCGTGCCAGCAGGGGGCACCGTGCCAAAGAAAACAAATGTGTGCCAAACGTCTGAAGGCTGGAGGCAGACGGAAGTAACAGGCAGGTGCTGCAGGTTGAACCGACTTTCACCCAATTTAAAGGCCAATATTAGGCTATTTTCTGTTCTGATGCAGTTTCTTCATCAAAAACATTCACCTTCACTACAGTCATTTGGATTATTTCAGCCTTTTACTGAACTAAAGGTAGCTTTTAACTTGAAAACCACCACTTCATGACATCACAAGGTGGAGCAGAGCATTTTGAGCTTTGGAGATGTAGACAGACTAATAATAAAAATGTGAAAAAGTTCCTTATTTACCTCATGCATTCCAAGAATCCTAATTATTCACCCTGTTTATATGAACTTTTCGCTTTTTTTTTTTTTTTTTTTTTTTTTTTTTTTGAGTTATGCAGTCAGAGTAATGCTAACAGCAATTAGAATGCCAACAGTGCATTTCCTGATTCTCTGACACCTTTATAATTACGTGCAGAAAAGCACAAGACAAGCAAGTGATGCCAGCGGGCCTAGTTTCAGATCAGTGTAGAGGCGAGCCTGTGCACAGTAAAAATCTATGTATTTATTTTAGAAGTAAAATGTTTGAATAAATACAAGATTAAAGCCATAACATCTCTGTAGAAACAAAAAGAACTACAAAAATACATGTATTTGAGCAAAATTTGTATTATATAAGCAGCTCTTGAAATCTAGAAATTGTTTAAAAAGAACTGTTCTGTTTTTTTCACGTTTTTAAGACAGGTATGTTGTAAAGTTGCCTGTGTTCATCTTATTTTACTTCATTTTTTCAATCATATTTTGATGGAGGAGGAAAAGTGAAATCTAAAGTGTTTCTTCCTCAGTTGTGGTGATTCTGGATACAGTGACGATAAAATGTGCAGATGTGAGATGCTTTTGCTCCTTACTCAATGCTGCCCTCTGCTGTTCACTGCCATAGGAAAACTGTCTGTAAACTTCAATTCAGAGAACAGTTATTTCATTTTAAAAAACAAGTGTTATTTTCTGTATATATTCAGTTCTAAGATGTGTAACCTGCTCATGCTTTCCTTTGTTAAAATGTAAAATCATTTTGAAAATAATAATTATAAAATAGAATACAATAAATAAGCCATTTGTATAATACTAAAGTTGGACACGTTGACCTAGACGAGTGTTGCTTTTACTGTTAAAGACAAACAGATCTGAACATGCAGAGGCCCCCCACATCCACAAGGGGGCCTCAGAGTTTGATTTTCAGTCTCAGCAGCAGAGTTATTTTGCTCATCGGTGGTGAAGTGGTGGTGTTACTCTCCTATTTGCTGAATGTCTCTCCCCTCTTTCTCCCCACTTCACGGTTCTATTGTCTGCTCCTATTACTTCAAGAAATTCTGTGACTTATTTTAGTGAATAAGTTTTAGTGATTATGCAAGAGAATAAAAATGGTTGTTTTCTCTTTTTGGTGTTCCATACAAATGCAAAGATGTCCAAGAGTGTTTGTACTGGAAGGTCCAATACCAAATATACTTTTGTCTCGCCCGTTTACAGATGTGCTGATATGAGCAGTTCTTGAGGTGAAAATAAGTCCGCTGCATATCATTGGCGAGCATTTTACTGTCCGATAGACTTGCAGCCAATAGTGACGCCCTCCACAGGTTTCCGTAGCCCGTAGAAGGCGCAGCACGTACGACACAGAAATCTCAGTTACCTAATGTGACTGTAGTTCTATGAGTATGTGCGTAGTCCTCTACTTTCAGGCCTGGTCTCTGTCTATCTGAGTGCAAAAACAGGAGAAGATGAGCTGGTGATGAAGCGGTGGACACATATTTCTCTCAGGACTGAGCGGAGCTTAGGAGTGGACCAGCCAATAGCGAAGCCCACAGAGGGCGCAGCACGTACGACAAAGAACGTTAAAATAAAAAGGAGAATGAGAAAGAATGCCCAAATATGGAGGCTAATAAACTCTTTAGCAGACCATTTGCCAAAAACTTCTGTGGTCTTAAATAATTCCACATTTATCTGTATTTTTTCCCAAAATAACCTCCTTCTGATGTAAAAATAGCAGAGCAGCGTGTAATTTTGGTTTGGTCAAATTCCCCCTCTTTGCTCTTTGTCCCAACTCTAATCATGTGTAATTGTGTTTGATTAGCTGTCCAACTTCTACAGCAGTTTTCAGCCACTGTGGTCCTCCTCACAGCTGTCCGGTCCCAGCACCCTGCCCCAAAATGACTTCATCTGTTCCCACTTAGCCTCCATAATTACACAGGAACGCCCAGTTATCATAAGAGACGTGTCACTGTACGGTGTCGCCATATGCTACGCTAACGACCCAGCTGTCAATCACTGCCAACGCTTTATCTTCTGCTCCGTCCGGGGCTGACGTCATGTTGGAAGCAGTAGATCCAATTTCCATTTTCCAGGATGAGACGGGGTGGATCTGGCACTGACGGTTTTTGTCTCAGCCAGTCTGGAAAATACAAGGGAAATAAGCCCGGAGCAGTCCAAAGGCTAAATGTTGGTTCACACACTCTGAAATTCAGAATCTATTGTTGATAGTGATACAGCTGTGAGTATAGGCTGCAGAGAGTGAATCATCAAAATGCCTAAGGGACTGGTTTTAAAGAAGACATATTGTGCTTGTGTCCTCTATACTGTGGATCATTATTTATATTTTGGACATTTTAAGTCAGAATATTGAGCTGCAGTGACTTAAAAGGCCCATGTTATGCTATTTTCTGACGTTATAATGTCGTTTCCTCGTCACAAACAAATCTGGAGTTGTGTTTTGACTCATTCACACGTTTAACACAAAAATCTGGCATATTTAGGCTGAATTCTTCTCTCAAACTGAAAACATCACTAGGTGGAACAGAGCATTTTGAGCTTTGGAGACTATTAATAAAGTGTTACTCAAACAATGAATGAAACGAAACACAATTCCAGGTCTGTTTTTGAGGAGGTAACAACACTATAACGTGGTTTAAACTCACAAGAACTGATTTTGCGTAATAGAGAACCCCTTAATAAAGTTGGAAAATTGTGGTGCCCAGTGAGGTTAGCGTCGACTCCCACCCGCCCCTCTACGGTAAACGTCATCACAACAGAGCGCCGCACGCTGACGTCGCTCCTCTGGATGGCCGCAGATCACGTTAGCGAGCAGTAGATTGGATTTTTTCATTCAAGCCTATGCGTCGCGTCATCGCTGAATCCTACGTGATTGAGAAAATAAAACTGGAGGACAAAGACAGTACGTTGAAGTGGGCGTTGAAGTGGGCGTTGAAGCGGGCGTTGAAGCGGGCGTTGAAGCGGGCGTTGAAGTGGGCGTTGAAGTGGGCGTGTACCGTAACAGTGAAAAGAGGCTGTTCTGAGCAATGACGTATTAAATAAAAAAGGATAATAGAAATACTGAAAGAGGCATGAATCACTCCAAATACAACTGTGAGAGGGTAAACAGACGGGCAAACCACTATAACATATATAAGCTCTGAGAAGTCGATTTTGCACATTATATATTGTTAGAAATGTGTGTTTATTTACAACTGTTTTGATTAATCTGTCTTGAAATGGCTGTAAACATAAAATGGCTCATTGGGAACAAAACGGTACCAGCTGCTCCTCTGACTGCACTTTTGAAACTGACTTGTACAAGCTTATTTTCATAGATGCTTTTTGTGGGTTTTCTCAATTGTTTTAAGTCTATAAATCCACTTACCACTATATAATGCTACAAAAAAATAAATAAATAAATAAATAAATAAATAAATTTTTAAAAAAGTACAACAATAATTGAAACTTCTTCACCGTTTGCTGTATTTTTCTACAAAGCTTCACTGCCTTTTTGAGGTACAGCATTAAAAGATTCACTTTTATCTTTTTTTTTTCACTTTGATTCATTTTTTTCTTTAGAGGTGCGTCTTGAAGGAACAGTATGTAAGATATTTATTGTAAACTCCATAAACATGGCCTAACTGTGTCCGCAGATACGAGGTAATCATGTTCAAAGCAAATATAGAGCTCACTGATAACATTAGTAAACTTGATTTATTGTTAATGTTATAATTTCATGTTTTGGTTCTCAAGACAATTATCCAATCAGAAAACAGAATGAACCTCACATGACTCCCTCATTTGGGTTGCCAGGTTCAATTCTGAAATCCACTTGGTTTAAACCTAAAATGTCTCTCTGATCTGAACGGTCTCTACCTAAACACCGGCACCTTCACCAGTCATGAGTCGGTGCTTGTAGCTACCCTGGTTTTCTTTGCAATAAAAGGACTTCACGCTCCGCACTGATGATCATGTGTGTCAATATTTATTCTCTTATCCTCAACTCATTAATGCTGTACACACCGTGAACACCGTGAAAACTAAAAGACAGACAGAGAAAATAGCTCAGCTCTACATACAACACCTGAAAATACATATATTATACAAAACAGTATATTACCGTGTTCACCTATATGTTACCAGTGCTAGTTAAGTAGCATTTGGTGTATTTTCTTTACACTTTCCTGCTTTCTATATCGTTTTCTCTCTTTCGTGGCTATTCTTTTTCTCCGTTTACTTCCGGGGCAAAGTAAAGGTCACATGTCTCAAAGGTGAATATTTTTACAAATAAAATATATGAAAATCAACAACAGTGGTGTTCTGACGCATCCAACAAAAGAGGAACTATAACTTATTACCATGAAAACAGATATACTGACACCATCATCAGCTACAGTGCTAGTGCAGCCTCTGCAGCTCAGGGAGGGAATTCTGGAGGTTCTGAGCTTCACATGAGCCTGTCCATAAACTGAGAGTGAGAAACACCTCTATCTGCAGGTTAAGGCTCTTGCAACACAAGTTCTGTTGTGACTAACGTTCTTTAAAACTGTAAGAGTGCAGGATGCAGACTGTACAGTTTCTTTCATAACTTGAAGATAATAGATCAAAATAATTTGGTTAATAGAACATTATTATTAGTCAGGTCTTAGTAGTAACGTAAGTACTTTAAAGAGATCTAAAGAGCATCCAGATTCCACATAATCAAACCCAGGACCCTGTTGCTGTGGGGGTGGAGGTGCTAATCACTGTTCCACCTCGTTCTTCTTTGAAAATATTTCTATTTGACATTAACTCATCATCATCATCAGCCTTGTGAAAAGCATAATTATAATGGTTTAAGTCTCTGGGGCCACTAAGAGGACAGATGTGGAAACTGGACCTGTGCACGTGTATGGCAAACTGCCCCATCTCCAGCCTGAAGGTCCTCAGATTTATTTCACAAGTCAAAAATGAAACCTTGTAAAAATGCAGCTCGATTCCAAGACAAATCCACTTCCAACAAGAGAAAGAAAATACAAGTTTCTAACAAGAGTGTATAATTCTGGAAAGCCTGACCAGGACTCCTTAAAGTACACTAATCATGCTTTGTTTTGGCATTTATTGGCTTTTAAATGTACTTTTGCTCACCTTGGCGTCGTATTTCATATTTTTGAAGTCAAAATATGTCAATATATGATCCCAATTTCCAGTAAGATTTGATTTAGAACTCTCTCTGCTGACAGCTTTCTCTAAAATTGTCTTTATTTGTGTTGGGACAGCGTTTTTAATGTCAAAGTGCTATATTTCAGAATTTTTAAGTCTGAATTTAGGCTCGAGCTCACTGAAGGTCTAGTGTTCTCATCAAAAGAGATAAGTAAAAGAGATGAGTCGACGTAGTATGTTGTTGCTTTAATGTTGACAGAAAAATAAACAATATTCAGTTTACATGGATTACAGACTGAAAATTAAATATGAGAAAGCATTATTTTTGCAGCTTCCATTAGCAATGACCATTTTAAATCACATTTTTTATGTTACAATCATCATAACTTTAATTGTTAAACATTTGCATGAAATAAACCTTGATATATATATTTAAAAAAACCTTCCAAATTATGAATTAAATGAACTTACGACATTGATTCATCAGTCGTTAGCAGTGGATGTGGATTTTCTAGCTGTAGACCATGTGGCTTCCCTGTCTCTCCTAATAAACAAATAAACAGGAAGTGATGCGCCTGACTTTGTATTAACTTTATCGACAAACCAGAACAATAAAAAACTGAACAAATGAACTAACCAAGAATATTAAACAAGACAGAAGGAGATGATATTATTTGAAGATAATAATACTTAGAGAACATTGCTGATAATAAGGTGTAAGGTTGTAGTTGGAGATTCTCAATATGGAGCCAGGGATCGTCATTAGTAGGATTAATGATACGATCTATCCACCTTATTCACCTTATTCCGGAAGGTGCCGTGTAGCTGCTGATCTTGACCGCAAATAAGTTCAAAACAGACTATAAAGCCGCTTTAAATCCCTCCAGGGAATCAGTGCAGCGTGACTTGTTGGTGCACATTAACATTTAACACAAATGAACCAACTTTGTCATATTTAAGATGCAAAACATTTCCCAAATTCTCGGATTCTACGATTCCTGTTTAACCAGAAGTGCCACCACAAAAAAAACCAACAATGTGGTTAAGGAGCATTTAGAGAAAATATTTTATTATTTAAGGATATAATCCTTATTAAATCCTTATTATTTAAGGATATAAAATATTTTGGGTCGTATTAACAATTTTATGAGTATGAACTGAAATTATGTAAATTAGGGCTGGAAATCACTGGGTCTTTCACGATAACGATGCGAAACAATACACAACATGATACGATATTACCACGATATGGCGATACATGCTGTTTTTTAAGAACCAAATACATTTTAGCGTCAATATTTCTTTGTTAAACCACTACTTTTATAAAGTTATTATGAAATACATGTATTTTAATAATCAAAACGTGTATTGTATTAAGTGTATTGCATAAACAAGTTTCCTTCCACTAAATAAGCAACAAATTTGTAGGTCAGTCTCAAAAAAAATGGCTAAAAGAACAAAAAAAAAAAAAAAAACTCTTTCCGATATATCGATACAGCAGCCTACGATAACAATACTTTATCATAAAATTTTCTATCACAATATATCGGTATTTTTGCACACCCCTGATGTAAAGAATGTAAGCATGTAGTTGTAAATAACACAATTTGATGACAGATTTATGAACTTAAAAATGATGCAACAATCCTGGAACATTTATAACTATGTATTTTCTGTGGCTTAAAAGCAAAGCAATTTTTACAGAAAATTAGTGAAACCAGAGTGAATGGATTTTAACAACACAAATCAGCTCATCTGTTGTAGTTGAAGCCAGTTCTTTATGCAAAATACAACTACAGGTAGGACTGCAGGTGTGCAAAAAATATGGAGAAATGGAGAAGTTAAATGCCACACTGTGAAACATTTAAGACAAAGTAATGCCATCTCCAGACAAGCGGACCCTCTACCTGAAAAGTTACACAATGCACCTTTAAGAATAGTTTTTGTAGTATAAATCTGGTCTGGAGTGTTGTGTCAGTAGCTTAAATTTGCTTCAGGTTTATTGTTTATCTTCTGTATTTACTTCAGCAGTGTTTTATCATGACAGGCCTACACACAGAGGGGAACACATCAGCAGCTCAGACCCTAAACTGAAACCAGATGAGCCTCATGAATACCACAGAACGCTCTGGGAGAACTCTGCACCGCTTCAAATTATCACCATTCAATAGGCAAATACAGTATAATATCGTGGGACCACCGCACGGGCAGCCAGTGGTGGTTTTCAGATTCCAGGACAGGGGTCTCCAACTGTTTTCCTCCCGTGAGCTGCTTTACAAAAAGAAAATGCCGGAGAGCTACTGATTTAACATTCACAAGAAATTAAGTAAATATGAGAGGAAACTGTTAGATAAAACATAAACCATTATCCATTCATTAGTGCACAGGGTTTGGCATCCAGATGATACGTTTACACTGGTAATAGGCATTTCATTCATTCATCAAATTATAATTACTTTCAGAAATGAATTATACAAGCTGCTTGGAAGGGGGTGGAGAGTTACCGGTAGCTCCTGAGCTGCAGGTTGGAGACCCCGGTTCTAGAACGTGATAATGTCCCAGAGAACTGCGGAGCATTCCAGGGTACACCATCATCAACAATCACTACGAAAGCAGGTGACGGAACTTCCACCAGGATTAAATGCCACTGGCCTGTTGGATGTGATTTAAAAACAAAAAACCAAAGAAAACTATTCAATAAAAACCTATTCTTTGCAAAATGCATTCTTATTTTTCATGACACAAACATTTTCAGTCAGGTGTTTGCACTAACTGGTCTCAAAACATCACCTTCTTATCGCCACTTCTGGTCTCATCCAAAGCCCCATGTGTTTGTGAGGGGATCCGTCTATGAGATAACGAATCAACAAAATAAGTAGCCACCAGAGGGAGTCCGAGCAACAAAACTTGTGGTTTTCACTTTAAAGGTGCACTATGCAACTTTTCTGATGGAAGGTCTGCAGCCTACATGTCTCCATGGAGATGTTCTTTCCATTTTAACGTTTCACAGTATGGTATCAAAATCTCCATGGAGAAAACCAAGAGCGATCACCAGTCCAAGTTAAAGGCCCCATACCTGATTTTTCCCTCATGTACAGTATTTTGTCTTGCCCAATTTCAGATATGCAAATGTGCCTTTAAATGGTCAAATATTACGCAAAATTGACTCTTGTGATAATGTTGTTACCTCTTCAAAAACACATCGGGAGTTTTGTTTTGTTTAAGTAACCCTTTATTATCAGTCTGTGTACATCGCCAAAGCTCAAAATGCTCTGATCCACCTTCTGATGTCATGAAGTGGTAGTTTTGAAGTTAGTTTGAAGTAGTTTCAGCTCCTTTCACCTTTTTGTTCAGCAGAGATCGGAATTCCAGGGCTGAAATCATCCAAATGATTCTAGTGAAGGTCTATGAAGTGTAAAAACACAGTGGAGCACTTCTTGTATTACCACATCACAAGCTGGAACAGAGTGTTTTTTGTTTGAGAGAAGAACTCAGAATTTGTGTGTTAAACATGTGTGAATGAAACAAAACACAACTCCAGGTCTGTTTGTGATGAGGAAATAACATTAGAACATAGTAGCTTAGAAAATAGCATAATTTGGGCACTTTAAATCCAATTTTCTAAACTGTTCAACAAATACTAAACAGCTTTGAAATGTTCTCCATAATCAGAGGCACGTGAACAGTTAACAAAACCACTTCTTTCAGCTGGATCAAATAACTCATCTCCCAAATAAATTGCCCAGTTTCCTTCCATGGCACAGCTCAGAGCTCACAGCCAGCTTCAGTCGGATTGAGCTTCAGAGTTTTGGAGAACTCCGGAGCGCATGTGGTCAGTAGCAGCGAGCCCGGCCTCCCTCTCATGTTACAGTCCCATATATACGAGTTTAGGTCCCCCCCCTCCGGTCTCCTCCTCTCCCCTCCCTCCGAACCCCAGACCCTGGAAGCTGCCTCTATACTTCCACTCTGCTCCTGGAACCCCGAACTGTCATCCAAAAATCGGGACCATTTGCACGGACTTTTTGGGATATTTTCGGATCTTGGTGTATTCGTCAAAATGTGGTGCATTAAGGAATAGGTGGATGCTGACAAAAGGATTATAATTTTGTGGTTTTATTTTTTGTTTTGTACTTTAAAATTTGCACTTGAGTTCATTTATAAGTAATTAGCAACTACTTTGGATCTTAGCACATCTTCTAAACTAAGTTGGGATCATCTTTTTTCTGCTACTACTTAAAATTTGCAAATTACAGTAACTGAATCATATATTTTTTATTTTGTGAGTGTCTTTTTTTTGTCCAAATGACTAGACAAGGCTTGAATCATTCAAAACTAAACAAAATGCATTATTTTGAGATATTGTTTTTACAGTAAAAGTTTTTTTATGAACTTGTAACGTTTTACAGGTTTAAATTTCATTCTGATTTCACCCCAAAACAAAACAAAACAAAAAAAAATCTGTAATGCAAAACGTACAGCCAATGTAACACTTCAATTTACGCTTCAACTTTGTATACAAGAACATTTTTGGTGATTTTTTTTACCTTAATTAAAACAATTAAAGACTTTTTATCGTTCTCTGGACTTAAGTGGACTTACCATGGATCATTCGCTGTTCGGTTGTCTTCGTAGCCCCCACGCTCCTTCACAAGGCCTGCACCCGTACCTGGACCTGCCCAGCCCCTCTCCTCCCTGCGGGTTCCCTGGAGGAGGAGAGGACACTGGCACATTCGGCACTCACCAGGTCCCCCTGTCCCAGCACCAGGGGCCCTCGGGCTGGCCTCCTCCTCCGTCGCATGTCCAGTCTCCCACAGCCCAGCACGGGGTAAACCTGCCGGAGAACAGCCCAGAACAGTGCTCCGGGGTGGGGGGCACTCCGCACGGCACTGACCCCACGCGGGGGTCAAGTGCTCCAGGCGAGTTTGGACACGCTCTGCCCTCTGAGGAGACGGAGAGGAGGAGGAGCAAAGCCAAGAGCGAAGGGGCAGGTAAAAGTTAATCATTTTGGATAGAAATATACACTTTATCTCCTAACAAAAGGAGAAATTAAATTTAATTTCTCCTTTTGCTATGGATTCTACCTGGACGACTGAGGGATTCTACACATTTATCTCATAACATAATAAATACAAACACAACGTCCTTTTCTGGGTTAACTTAGCTGGTTGCAGTAGAAATTGTGTTATAAATTGAAATATAGACCAGTACAGAAAAATAGAATAGATAGTTAATTTAAAAAAAAAAAAAAAAAAGTTTCTTATTTTATTGAGCTTGATGGTAGTACTTTCATGACTTATTATAAAGTAATTTTTATCTGTACAGTTTTACATAGAGCTGAGACTAATACACACAATAATAAGAATAATTTATCTTCTTAAAAGGGCCTGTGTCTGATTCCAAACCATGAGCCCTGCCCACTTGGGATAGTGTTTCCTTATAGTTCTCCGATCTCTGCTATTTGCTCATGACTCCAGTACGTCATGACAGAGAATCCCGTGTCTGGGATAGTGTCAGGCAGTTGGTTTCCCATGAGCCTTAGTGCCTGATATGATGAAAAAGATGAACACACTTGTGGCTTGCCAATGATCTGATCTGGCTGCAGGACACAGAGGGGGGACACTTTAGACTCTTCTACTAGTGATGGGAATTTTGGCTCTTTTTGGAGAGCCAATTCTTTCGGCTCTGCTTACTATAAAGAGCCGGCTCTTTTGGCTCCCAAATGGCTCCTCAGATTTTCTGCTGCTAAAATTAATTTATCCCCAAGAATAATGCAAAACTGTGTGTAAAATGAATTCCTAATGTAAAAAAAACATGCATGACATCACATGTTTATGCTTTATATGGATTTATTTTCCGAACACACTCAACCTTGAACAGAGTGCTACAAAATAAATGATAAAGTATAAAAAAGTATAAACAAGACCCATCTCAATTAGACAAACTTAACTCTTTACATTAAAGCACCTGCACAAACTCACTGAATGGCAAAAATCACGTTCAGCTTTCTCAAAAAAAAAAAAAAGAGGAGGAAAAAAACTAGAATGGCACTCTAAAAAAAAAAAAAAACCGGCTCCCAACGAGAAGCCGGCTCCCGTCGTTCATGTCAAAGAGCCGGAACATTCGCGACCGAAACGTCACTACTGCTGACCCTCCCTGACCAGTCCTCCTGTTAAACTGAGACCTTTGACTGAGACACAAGGACACTGAGAGGTGCAGTGGAAATGTTACTGGAGCAAACGTTGAATTCCCCTCAAGATCAATAAAATATCCATCTAGATTAGATTAGATAATCTATAAGTGCAATGCTCTGATCGTTTTGAACAGATAAAAGTCTCTAGACAAACACTTGATGCTAAAACAACCTTTAGATTGTCTGGGAGGATCGTAAGATTTTAAATCTCATCAGATTTTCCTCGTGTTTGTGGCACTTTTTGACTCAGAAATCCTGTAGTGTGTGGCGGTCTTAAAATAAACAGATTATAGTTAGGCCTGTCATGATAATTACTATTTCAGTTTATCATTTAATATATGAAAAATGGAACAATATGTTGTGGAGCTCAGTATTTATCGTGTACAGTTTCTTTGCACTAGTGGGGAGATTTTCGCCTATTTACGTAATACCTTAAGATTTGAGCTGCAGAGGGTTGAATAAATAACTTCTATGGTTAATTATTGCTTTATTCTGTTGTAGCTTAGGCCTTTTAATGAACTGTATATTTAAAACTAGTTTCCTGCTTTGTTTAAGTGGCATAGTTTGAATACTATCATTATCGCAATATTTCTCTGTAGCGATATATCAAATTTTTTTTCTTATTTACAACAATAAATTAAAATCAGGTATAGGCCCTTTCATTTAATTTGTGTATTATGTTGATTTTTATAGAGATTTTGAGCAGTAAAAGTTCTTGCAGAGGTCATGACCCTGACACGTTTTTTTACTGTGAAACTGTGAATGCTAATATAAGGTTAGCTCGCTCGTATCACACACGGGGTTCATAAAACCCGGTCTCCTGGCGTCCCCTTTTGACATCTCCACTCCTGACTCATGTGCTCTCTACGAACAGTAAAATCATATCTGTGTAGAACCACAAAAACACTAAGACTTTCCGTACATCACTGGAGCGTTTGTGACTGACACGCTCGACACTTCGCAGACCAAAGCGACATCCAGTTTTAATCTCAAACCGCAGCTCTTTTACTGCTCCGAGTCTGATCGTCGTAAAGAACGGTCCAATCGTGATGAAATACGCTATAAAAATTCATTTATTATTCTCAGCTGGATTTACACCGTCGGATATTGGGCTCTGATGTTGGATTAACCCGATTTGTGTGTTTGAACGAACTGTACAGTCTGCATTTGATTGTAAAACATCTGTCTGATGATCAGGACGTGGACGTTAGCATGCTAGTTGTTGTTAGCTTTACTGTCATGGCAAAACTCTGCATTAGTCTCTTGACTTTTATGTAATTATTTTGTGAAGGTTCTTAATTAAAAGTAGATTCCAAAACAAGGCCACGCAAGTTTACTTGTACAGCACAATTCGTACACAAAGTCATTCAAAGCGCTTTACAAAATAAGAAATGCATTAAAATCACAATACAAACAAATCAAAACATAAATAATCATCATAAAATTAAAAAAGACATTAAATGAGAGAGAAGAGTGCAGAATGAAAGGAATAAAAGTAAAAATATCACATCAAAATATCTACTTAAGTAAAAGTAGACTATCAAAATGCCTGTTTAAAAATTTACTTTAGTAGTGAAAAATAAAAAAGTATATTGCACAGAGTTTGAGGTCTAATAACGCCTCAGGTGTAGTGACTTTGATAAATTTGTGCTTAAATTTAACAGAAACAACTGAATTATTTTTTCCTAATTTTATTTATTTATGCTCAAATTATGACCTTGATAAAAAAGAAACCATTCAGGGTTTTCAGCAGGTCCCACAATAATAAAAAAATACTTTTACTTTACAGTCCGGTTCAAAAATGTAGTGAAGTAGAAAGTACAGGTACTGCTTTCAAATGTAGTAAAGTAAAAGTAAAAAGTATCCAGCGGTTAAAAGTTATTCCTCACTTTCGAAACACACTCCTAGTGCTTAATTATTCACCATGGTGAGTTTAAGGACTTTTCACCGTAACGCTAAGAACAACAAGCATGCTAACAGCGCGCTCGCATTACTTCCTGTTTCGCGGATGATAAAATCGCTTTATAATTAGATGCAGAGGGTGTTTGGACTTTATAAACACTGAGGAGACCTTTCTGGATTATCACCAAATGATGTCACAAGTGGAATCCAGACATTTTATCTCGGGAGGAGAAAGTAGATGAAATATTTAAGATTTGATCCACTAAAACAAACAAAAAGATAAGTTAAAGGTGCATAGTGTAACGTTTCAGTCGAGGGTCCATTAAACCTTTCTGTCTTCATGGAGGTAAACCAGACCAAGTTACAGATCAGATCTGTGGAGACGCGACGCCCAGTCAGAATGTCTGTTTTTCTAGGTGTTTTCGAGCTATAAAACCAGCTGTAATTGAATAAATGTAAAGTACAAATGTTTAATGTCATACTGTGGAACATTCCAGGCAGAGCAATGACATCTCAATAGAAAAACAATAGAAAAAGTTCCACAGTGCACCTTTAAGAATAACAGACTCTCAGATGTGCACTATAGTTTTCATACAGTCTCACGTGCTCATTTTTCCTGGCCTCTAAAGAAAGTCTCCAGAGCCAACTCATGAATCTTGGACTGATTTATATGTTGACGTACAAAATATCATTAGATGCCTGACGTTGCTACAGAGCTTTCCCTTTCACCATTAACTGACCACAAAGACGTGAACGCCACTGGAAATACTATGAGCTCACCGTGAGGAAAGGAATGAAGGAAAAGAACAATATGCGGAGAAAGTACAAAAGAGTCAAAAGAGGCTATAGGGTCAACCATCTGTGCCCACGTGAGGTTTAGGTTAGATTAGGTTAGATTATCCAAATAATTTCCCTTGTGGATCAATAAAGTTTGTCTAAGTCTAAGTTAGGTTGCCTTACCCGTCGTACCCGTAGGTAAATTTGTTTTGCAGATTTGAGAGGCTGGTCCCTCATTTCACGTTTCATTCATCCACACTATACACAATAAACACATAAAAACACAATTACCAATTAAGTGTTGCAGTGCAGAATGGTTTTGTTCCATAAATAATTCATTCATTCATCACTCTTGGCTCAAAATCACAATAAATATTTAAAAAAACACAATTTTCCAGCACAGGGTACTAAAATCGATAGATACATAGATTAAAATGTATTCATTAGTGCAATAGCATCTGGAATGAAGCTCCTTTTAAAACGATTTGTTCTAGTTCTTGGGAGTAAAAGCCTCTGACTAGAGAGAAGCAGCTGAAACTCTGAGTTTAAAAGTTGCTGCACGTCTTTTAGAATCCTCTGGGACATCCACTGGACTGTCCTGAGTACAGAGAGTCCAGGTGGCTCTGAGGTGGACAGTCACTTTATTCGACCATTTAACCAACGGATTCAGGGAGTTCTTGGTTTTGGAAGAGATGCTCCCAAACCATGAGACCAGTGAAAAAGTTCTAATGTTTTCTAGAACAGCATCATCATGATTCTATCTACATGGTAGAAGGACAATTTCCTCAGACAATGAAGGCGCTGGCGGACTCTTTTACACACAGCAATACAGTTGTTGTCAAAGCTCAATTTACAGCATACAATCTTCCTTAATAATAACGATAATAATAATAATAAGACATGGGCTTTATATAGCGCCTTTCACAGTAACACAAAGACGCTTCATAATAAAGTCACACTAAAACAAGGAAAGGACAGACAAAACGGTCATGAGGAGCAGTCATGTGGGGGCGCTGTAGGCTGTGAGGAAAAGGTGTATTTGGAGCACTTTTTTGAAGGTGTTTAGTGAGTCTGAGTTTCTGATGTGAAGGGGGAGAGAGTTCCAGAGGGCGAGGGCAGCCGTGGCAAAGGCTCAGTCCCCAAGGTCCAGTGCTTTGATTTGACTGTGGGAGTGAGGAGGTTAGAGTTCAAGAAAGTACAAAAGAGTCAAAAGAGTGCGATACGGTCAACCACCTGTGTCCACGTGCCATTTACAGCGTACAATCTTACCTAAGTCAGGCTCAAACATGACCGTCCAATCAGATTTGGAGCTCATTGGACACAGAGGAGAGACACTTTTGGCTCTTCTTCTCCTCAAACTGCCCCGACAGAAATCTGCTGACCCTCCCTGACCAGTCCTCCTGTTAAACTGCACTGAGACCTTTGACTGAGACACAAAGGCCACGGAGACTGAAAAGGGCAGTGTAAATATTTCTGCAGCAAAACTTGAATTTCCCTCGGGATCAATAAAGCATCTCTCTCCTTTCTCTCACCTCAGTGTTTAGTGCTCGTTTAGTGCTCTGCTCATTGAGTCGGCACAAATACATGATGTTTTTTAGTCCCCTGTGATGTTTTGTTCCGACAGACCATTTATGTCCAATAGCCTAAACCTTATTGGAATACTGGATTAGTGTGGATCGGGATCCCAGGCTATGAAAACATGGCGGCATCCAAATAGGAAACTAAGAGTCACACCATTTTGTGCTGTGCTCTCCCACAATGGATGTTGAAAAGTAGTGTCCAGCAATGGTCACTACATCGTTTAATACAGACCACAATGCATTGCGAGCCGGGAAACGAGCTGGGAAACAGTGGACAGGCAGGTCTTAAACCGGACGCAAACATACGTATGAAAGTATCCTTATGAGAAAAAAAAAAAAAAAAAAGAGGTGTAAAGTTGCTAATGTTAGGCACTTTATCATGTCAAATTTATTTATAATGCACATTTAAAAACAACCACAGGTAACCAAAGGGCAAATTTAAAAAATATATATATATAAATATATAAATAAGTTTCCTCATCTCAGGCACAAATCTGAATAATCCAGTTTGTTTACATAAGATCCATGTTAAAGGTGCTGCACCTGATTTTTACTGTGTGAAAAACAGAGCTAAACACCAAAATTACTTTTTTCTACTGATTAACTGTGTAAATGGGTCTAAAATAGAAGTGCACACCTGGCCCTGGCCTTGTTTTGGCATTTTAGTGCACATTTGTTAAAAATGAGACTTTTAGGTCAAAAGCCGAGTCTGTATCGGCCTCTTTAGGATCAACTTTGGCCAGAACATTTCAAGTGAGTTATTACGTGACAAGCCCCTGGCGTCTACGGGCGGGACGTGAGGAGCCCCTCTCAGCCCCGCCCCCACCTGGCACCGCTGGGCACTGCGATGTCCCGCCGTGTCTGGAGAAAAGGGAAACGGCGTGATCCGAGCACAAATGTCCGCTCTGTTTCAAAGTCCGTTGCGCACCGGTCCGCGTCGTGTTGGATTGTTGTGGCTGTTAATCATCGCCCCACACCCGCTCCCCCCTAACCCACCTGGCACCGCCCATTCTGGAGGATTTTTCAGATTTTGCTTAGTGGCGGAGTAAAGCTTCGGGAGGGTGTTTAACGGCTCTTTACTCTTTGCAGTGGTCCAAAGTTATTCCTCACTTTGCTTATGCATTATTCCTTATAACATCGTAATTATTCACAGTAGTGAGTTTGTAGGCGCTTTCAAAACTCTCAAAGACCAGTTTTGCAGTGACAGTGCAGCTAACAACAACTGCATGCTAACAGTGCACTTCCTGATTATCAAACAATAAAACGCTTTATAATTAGATGCAGACTGCTGACTTATTCTGACCGTTAGAGCTGCTTATACAATATACAAAACAATAAAGTATTTGTGAACGACATAATGTTGGCTGTTCTTTGCCAATACACTTGGCTTTGCTCCAGCCCCTGAAATAAAAACGTAATTTTTAACACAATCGTGACTAAAGCATTTCAAACTATCCATTTGACTACATGTTATTAATCTGTCCTGTATACTTCCCTCGCCATTCTATACCACAACACAGTAACAATGTCTGCCCAATAAAAATGATTGGCACCTCTAATTTGAGTTTTATTTTACTTTCAGACGGGCCCCAGTCGTGTATCAACCCCCACACTCAAATCTTTTCCTTCCCCCAGCCCCGCTCTGGCCTTCCTCTCCTCTGTTTTCTTTTGGAGAATCAGCTGGATCTGGACAAAGTTGTGTTTTCCATTCCAGAGTCCCAGGACGGGAGCTACAAGGGGGACATGAGCGGAGGTAAACCCAGGAAGGAGCGCACGGCCTTCACCAAGGAGCAGATCCGAGAGCTGGAGACGGAGTTCGCGCACCACAACTACCTGACCAGACTGAGGCGCTACGAAATCGCCGTGAACCTGGACCTCACCGAGAGACAGGTACAGAGTCAGATGAGGAACTGTTAAAGCGGAGGTGTTATGCAAATGATGCCATGTTACAACACTGTTTCCACGTCAAAAACATGCATAAAGACGTTTGCATATCCTCCATATATGTTTGAGTAATCTAGCGATCTCTTCCGGGACCAATTCAAACGCTCTTTATGGTTAATTCCATCCAATGCTCAACCCACAAGCCCTCAATTATATAAATGTACAAAATCATACAAAACAATACAGTACAACTTCACAAACCTGATGTGATGTGCAGCAGTTTCATTAGCAGAACACATTAACGCTCTGAAGGGGAAGTGACTTAGCATGGGGAGCAAGAAAAAGGGCGAGTAACAGAATGAAACTAGAAAAGTACTCAGAGCAGACCTCCGCCAAGCAGCTCAGTTTTCAAAGTGATCCAGAATCCAGGATTTCTTCTGGATCAATCTGTTGGATTTACTATTAGGAACATTTCCTGAAAATTTCATCAAGATCCGTCCATAACTTTTTGAGTTATCTTGCTAACAAACAAACAAACAAACAAACAAACAAACAAACAAACAGACAGACTCAGGCGAAAACATAACCTCCTTGGCGGAGGTAATGAAAGTGATCTTTGTGGTTTTCAGCATTTTTAAGGCAATAAACGGTAACATGGTGATGGATATACAGTATTTCATGTTTTAGTGATGAATACCCCGCAGAAGTATAATACTCCCTCTTTAATGTTCATTTATTCTGCTGAATTGTTTTAATATCGGGTGACTAAAAGTGATAATTAAAATATAAACTGCAAAACTAACACTATGCCAATACTAATACATGTATTTAACGTGTTTGTAGGGGTCTAAAGTGCAGTTTTTTGTTGACACATTCATTAAAGCAAATGCAGGCGGATTATTATTATTATTATTATTATTATTAGCAACAGGGCTAGTGAGGACCATGCTAATACTGCTGATGCAATTTCAGTCTGATTAGGAGAAAAGTTTTAACGATGATGTGGAACTATTGTTCGTTTCACTGGAGCAGGTCGGAGTTCGACAGGAAACCGGACGTGGAGCGTCGTTTCTGTTGATCTTTATTCAAACTGATTATGGAAAGTCTCTGCACAGAAAAGTGTAGGTTTCTGCCGACAGACGTAAAACAAATGTGACATCGACATGTATAAAGATGTTTCTGGAAAAGTGATTCATTTTCATCTGTCGTGGCACATAAATGTTTAGTGTTTCTAGATATTTCCACAGTTTTTATGTTTAAAAGTGGCCAAAAAGAAGAGTTTGACGAGTAGTGACTGACAGCTGTGTGTGTGTGTGTGTGTGTGTGTGTGTCCATGAGTGTGATCTCTGTGAGTTTATTTGTGTTGGTGAAGTTTGTTAAAGTAACAGGAGCAGTAGACGATGGACTGAATGACGTCACATTATCTGAACAGTGTCCCTCATCCTGATCTTACTCTGATTTATGTTTCATGTTTGAGTAATCCTACATTTCCTTCATTGTCCAGGTTTGAGTGCTCAGAAAATTTGTGTTTTCACCTATCCCCGCCCACTGCTCTGTATTTACTTGCAAATATTTAAAATTCAAACTCTGGATCACACCATTTTTGTCAAAGTGTGTGTGGTCAACGTTCAAACTGTGCGCGTACAGGACAGTGAAAATAACTGACTAAAAAGCCCCGAATGTATCGTCTGGTTTGATTTGGTTAATAAAACACGTAAAAAATGTGCAGTTTTTCTATCTGCATAGGGCAAAACACATGCAGAGTCTTCCTGGCGTTTTGTTTTTGTTTTAAACCCACACATTTTTGCAACACTCCGTGAATCTTACTGTGGTGGAAGAAGTATTCAGTTTTGTTACTTAAAAGTACAGACACTGGAACAAAAAAATACTCAAGCAAAAGTAAAAATATCCATTGAAAAAGTCTACTTAAGTAACTGAAGTACCTGTTTAAAAATGTACTTAAAGAGTACATTTTTAAGTACATTTTTTGTGCAGATTTTGAGATCGAATAAAGCTTCAAATGTTGTGATTTTGATAAAGATTTGTGCTGAATTTTGTTCAACAGAAACCACTGAATCATTTTTTTTTCTAGCTGTTTTTATTTGTATATTTTTGTTTTCTCAAATTATGAACCCCTCGATCTTTTCAGCAGGTCTAAACAATAAAAACAAGGCCAGTTGCAAATGTAGTGGAGTAGAAAGTAAAAATTATCCACAAATACACATACCTAAAATTTGTACTTAAAGATGCATTGTGTAACTTTTGTGGTCCGTGCTTTTCTCCATGGAGATGTTATCGCTTTGTCTGGAATGTTTCAGTGTGGCTTTAAACCGTTCTATCATCAAGGAGACCAACCCAGCCTGAGTTACAGGTCAGATCTGTGGGGAGGCGCTCAGTCAGAATGCAGGTTTTTGTAGGTATTTTCGAGCTTTAAAACCTGTAATTAAATAAATGTAAAGCAGAGCTGTTTAATGTCACACTGTGGAATTTTCCAGGCAAAGTAATGACATATCCATAGAAAACAAACAGGCGACGGACCCTAAACCAAAAAGTTACACAGTGCAGCTTTAAGTGAAGTACTGTACTGCATTTACTTCACTAGGATCCACCAATTTAACTGTGAAAACTCGTCTTTGGTCAGTTCACGGACACAGAGAATCTCAGGGACGATTCAAAGAGTTTCTGTGGGATGGAAGAGATTAGCCACAGCGCATTACCATGACATGTTCAACTGTTCAGGGTCCATCATCGACGCGCCGTAATTACCGAACTCTGGACCGGCTGCAGCTATTTTCATGATGTCTGTTATGAAAACAAGGTTGCTGTCAGGAACGGTTTCCTTTTAAGCCACAATATATCCAAAGATCTTAATGTAAAACTGAGGAGGAAAGTGAGTGGAAAAGATTGTTTAGGCCTCAGAAAATTCTCCAAAACCGGTGAAGCAACCGTTTGATCACCTTAAATCCTGTAAATATACTGATTATGGCCATTTATGTCATTGTTTGTATAATAATCTTTAAGGATGGGCCGATGATGTTTTGAGCCGATACCGATATCTGATATTTGGCTCTGCTGCTGTGGCCAATGCCGATATTTAGCTTTTAAAACCCATAGGCCCACAAATTTATCTTAAGTTAAAGATAAAGGTAAAGGTAAAGATCACAAATTGACTTTTCACTTTTGTAAAAATGATAACAAAATGTATTTACCTGGAATATAAAATTATTTGTTGATATTTGTGTGTAGGACTCTGATTTTTCTGTAAATATTCTTCAGAGAGGAAAAGTTACAGCGCTACTTTATCAGCAAGAGTGAAATAAAGAAATACAAGAAATGTGCTTTTGGCCTCAAATAACCGGCTTTTTATGGGCGTAGACAAAAATTAATCAATGAAAGGCCAAAGAAATCTACCTCCCCTCACAGAACACACACCAAAAGTCGACAATAACAAAAATAAACAGTCCACAGGCTTTACGCAAAGTTTTACGCACGCCGCAGAGCGTTTTATGGTTGGGAAACATTCATAAAGAAGCCGACGGCTGTACTCACGATCACCGCGCGTCCACAGTCCACGATCCACAGTCCAGTCCGGTTCGGTACCTTCCCAAAGCTCAGCAGCTCCCACGGAGGATTATAATCCAACACCGCGTGGAAAATATAATAATCCAAAAGCGACATTAAGTCCGCAGAGTTTGGTCCTTGACAGCGCACACTCCGAACACCGGCACGGGCCCACGTTGGCGTGTGACGTCACTATCTCCACTTACGTAACCTGTGCGTCTGGAGATGATGATGACACATAGAAATATAAACGTCCACACACAAAAATGCAATAAATAAGTTTCACCTGAGCGGAGTGAACCAATAAAATGACCTGCGTGGTCTTCACGTGTACATTTTTTATTTTTAAATTTTGCAAGTAATTTACATTTACATTCTTTTACATATACATATAACAAAAGTGCAATCATAACAGAAATGACAAAAAAAATAAATAAATACATAAATAAATAAAAAAATAAATAAAAAATAACATTTGCCCAAAACGGAGTGGGAAGAAAAAAACTTATTTAATCCCACCTCCTCTTTTAATTTAACATAATGAGCTTTTTTTTTTGCAGTTCTTCAGACATGAACTACTTACATGTGAGGACAATGAATCACTGTTTAAGCTTTTTGAATATTGATATCGGCATTTACAGACAAATCGATATTGACCAATACCGATACTGGACCTGATGTACAGCCCATCCCAAGTGAACTTTATTACAATATAAAAAGTTCCAATATTTCTTTGTGGACAAGCGTCACAGTCGAACGTGTGAGAGAATGGAGAATGGAGGCCAAGAAGATTTCAAATAAAACCTACGACTTGATATAATTAAAAGTGTAAAACTCACTGTTGGCAGCCAAGTCATAAACTGTGGCTCAGAAACTTTCAGACGCAGAAGATGTTTATGCTGCAAGATGATCATTTATTCCATGGACAAAAATCCACTAAAGATCATTTTTATATTTTGGTAAGAAGCCCACACTATTTTTGCACCAATGGATGGCTGGAATAATAACTCCACTTCCAAGACAAAAAAGTTGAATAAGGATACATTTAATACCTTTAAGGAAACTTTAAGCAATAAATTAACCTACAACTCAAGGCAAACCGGGCATAAAAGTGGACCTGTAAATCTTAAAATGGTTTTGTTGAAAAATGATCAGGGTTGTTTAAATCCCTGAATTTACAAAAGGAAAAGTCAAAATAGTTCTCGACAGGCAGCAGAAGGCGTTTGGCTCCGAGCTCCGCCAGGACAACTCTCCAAGGACACAGCTCTTCCTGTCCACAGTCTCTTTACACCAGTGGAAGAAGTTGGAGTGGGAATCTTAATATGTACATTTCCTATAGTGTCTGAAAAAGCCAGTCCACTCTATATTCTACAGAGTCTGGAATCGGACCGTAGAGCGTGAAAAATCTGTCTTAAAGAACCCATGTTAGGTTTTTTTCTGATTTTTCTTTGTTCTAATGTTGTTTCTTTATCACAAAAACACTTGGAGTTGTGTTTTGTTTCATTCACACATGTTTAACACACAAACTCTGCATATTTAGACTATATTTAGAGTTCTTTTCTCAAACAAAAAACACTCTGTTCCACCTTTTCCACTTTTCCACTGTTTTATAGTCTTACTTACTTGTATATATTGCTGTAATGGTACTTATATTTTTTATCTCTACAAGCTGTTCTTATCTATTTTAATTCTATACTTACTTACTGTCTTCTTTGCATCTGTTGGCTGCTCCAAACGACATCTCGCTATACTTTGTATTTTGACAATAAAGTTTTCTACTCTACTCTCTACTGCACTTGTGATGTCATGCGCTAGTACAGGAAGTGCGCCGCTGTGTTTTTAAACTTAACTAGAATCATTTGGATCATTTCTGGAATCTGGAATCATCTCTGGAATTCCAATGCCAATCTCGACTGAACTAAAGATAAACTATTAACTTGAAAACCACTGCTTCGTGACATCACAAGGTGGAACAAAGCTTTGGAGATGTAGACAGACTAATAATATGATGAGGAAACAACATTCTAACATGGCTTAAGTTGAAATAGTAATCGTGTCAGACCTAAACACAAAAAAAGAAAAAAGAAGAAAACCCGAGACATTCTCCTTTGCTTGTAGGGAATACCGGCTTTGTTTTGGGTCAGGACCTGTGAGATCATTGGGATGTCAAAGGCCGATAAGGCTGAAGTCCACCTGTGCTAACACGTATCCACAGTGTGAAAGACAAAACCCGAGACTGGGAGCTGGAATTATCTGTGTACACTATCTAATCAAGACCAGATGCTCCCACGAAATCATCTCAGCGTTTACCGGCCAAAAAGTGAAGTGAGTCTTATTTGGGGTTAGCAGAGGTAACAGGAATAATCTGTGACTGTACGGAGAAGTGGGGTGCGCTGGTGGAGTTAGCATGAGACTGTGAGACCCCAATACTAAATAAAGTGTGGAGTCAGGGAAAGCAGATTCAGCCCCGGGAGCTCATGTGTCAGCCCCTATCAGCGCTACTCACGGCAGCGTTCATTATGTAATCACTGGCCTGCTCCCTGGACATTCGTCATTATGAAAAGCACAGTAAATGAAAAACAATAATACTGTTTTATAATTAGCATCTGTGAGTTTATTTCATTTGTTTTTTCTTCTGTCAGGGCAAAGATTATCAGACAGCAGTAACACAGACAGCAACTAGTGGTGAAGTGTGAGAATACAACAGAGGTGGGTTGGCCAGTGTAATTACAGATTGTAGCTGAGGAATCTTTTATTATTAGTCTGTCTACATCTCCAAAGATTAAAATGCTCTGCCACCTTGTGATGTCATGAAGTTTTCAAGTTAACAGATCCTTTTGTTTAATAGAGATCGGCGATTCCAGGGCTGAAATTATCCAAGTTATGCTAGTGAAGGTGAATGGAGTTTAAAAACGTAATGGAAAACTTCCTGTACATGACATCACAAGGTGGAACAGAGTGTTAAGAAGAACTTAATGTCATACTGTGGAATATTGCAGGCAAAGCAATAACATCTCCATGGAGACAAGCTGATGGTGGACCCTCCATCACAAAAACGCATAGTGCACCTTTAATATGAACAGCATGTACAGTACGTGACGTGTGATCTGATGTGTTCTTCTCACAGGTGAAGGTCTGGTTCCAGAACCGTCGGATGAAGTGGAAACGTGTGAAAGGAGGACAACAGGGACCAGCGGCCAGAGAGAAAGAACTGAACCACGTGAAGAAGGGGACTTTACTGCCCTCTGAGTTCTCAGGACTAGTGGGACTGTCGCCTCCTTCTGGCTCCCCCAGGCCACTGCACGACTCCCCCAGAGCGGGTCTCCCCTCCCCCAGTGCTCTGTCCTCACCCAGAGGTGCTCATGAGGAGGACAGTGGAGACAGTGAGCGCAGCTCTGAACAGGCACAGCTATGACCTGCACAGACGGATCACACTGGGTGTTTCCCAATTGCCAAGATCCTCGGCTTCTGAACCACCTCTGAACCACTTTGGAGAGATCCACGTCATCAGAGCTCCTCTGAACACACTCTGAACCCTCATTTGTAGAAGCACTGATGTTTATTAAAACTCTGTGTTTTATCATGTTTGATCTGACATGGCGTAGTCACTCCCTCTGGAGCCTGTTCCATCTGCGCTTCAGACGCTGTGAGCAGGACACAGGCTCTGCTTCGGAGCAGCCGACTCTGGAGGAGTGTTACAAGGTGGTGTTTGGAGGAAGGATCCTGAGAATTGAGAAACACCCAGTGACTCAAGACTGGAGAGGATCAAACCTTCTGGGGTTCAGAGGTCATCACAACATTGGGCCCATAGTGTTTATTGGAGAATAACTGTTGTTAATATGCTGATTCTGTGGTGGTGGCACAGTATAATGAGTACTGTTGTTAGTTTAAATGATCAGGTTGTTTATAGGCTGTAACAACAACTACTCAAACAATTCAAAAGGCAGTCGGTCTCAGTCTGCCAGTCACCCAGTTTGAGGTTGTGTTGTGACTCTGACAGAAGATAACCTGGGTGCAGCTCCCATGGGACTAAACATGCGTCTGCTTCTGAGGAGAGGGGCCATTCATCCTGTTTAATGGAGGCACCAAGAGCACTGAAAATATCAGTCTGGTCAAGGTGTATGGACCGTAAAAACACAGTAGAACTTCATCAAAAAGTCTTAAAGCTGGGGTACCTGACTTTCTAAGGTAAATAGATAAATGTTGTGTTTTGCCCCAGAGAGGATATTGTAAAAGCAGCATTTTGTGACGAGTTGAAATCACTGCCTCCTGACTGTAGCTAATAGTAAATGATGTTTATTTCTTGTCAACCCAGAAGTAAACTCTGAAAATAACGCTCTGATTGGCTGAATTCTAGAGAGGTGCACATACCTGAAAATGTAAGTGGATATAAAAGGTCCTTTATTACGCAAAATTGACTCTTGAGAGTTTTAAGCCATGTTATAATGCTGTTACCTCCTCAAAAACACGCCTGGAGTTGTGTTTTGTTTCATTCACACATGAGTTACCCTTTATTATTAGTCAGTCTACATCTCCAAAGCTCAAAATGCTCTGTTCCACCTTGTGATGTCATGAAGCGGTAGTTAACAGCTTCTTTTAGTTCAGTAGAGATCGGCAATTCCTGAATTTGAAATTATCCAAACGATTCTAGTGAAGGTGTATGGGACTAAACAAAACACACTGGAGCACTTCCTGTATTGCCACATAACATCAGAAGGTGGAATTCTGTTTAAGATAAGCCCTAAATACACAGGGTTTGTGTGTGAATGAAACAAAACACAACTCCAGGTCTGTTTGTGATGAGGAAACAACATTATAATATCAGAAAATAGCGTATTTAATGATTTGTGAGACCCACGGATGAATTAGACGTATATACATGCCTACTTCCTCTTTCCATGGTGTGAAAATCAGGTACCCCAGTCTTAAAAGTGCAGTATGTAACTTTGAAATATCATTGCTCTGCCTGGAATGTTCCACAGTGTGACATTAAACAGCTCTACTTCACATTTATTCAATTACAGGTGGTTTTAAAGCTCAAAAATACCTGGAAAAACAGACATTCTGACTGTGAGTGGGGTCGCCTCTCCACAGATCTGACCTGTAACTTGGTTTGGTTTGGTCTCCATGAAGATAGAGAGGTTTAATGCCATACTGTGAAACATTCCAGCAATAACAAAGCAATAACAACATGGAGAAAAGCATTTGACGGACCGTCCACCAGAAAAGTTACACAATTCACCGTAAGTTTAATATTATTTCTACTACAACATGACTGAAATGATCTGTTGTCCTTAAATCAAAATGGCTTCTTAGACTTATTCGAAACATGACTTTTACTTTGATAAATAAACCTGACAACAAAGTGTACCTCCTCCTAAGCTCTCTTTACTGCTGATGTGTTCTGAAAGTGAAAGCAGCTGGGCCTGTCTGGAGCAGAGTGTGGAGTTTGTGTGTGTGGAGTTTGTGTGTGTGGAGTTTGTGTGTGTGGAGTTTGTGTGTGTGGAGAAGTGTGGAGGTGGACAGCGCTCGGTCTGGTCTTTCCTCTGTGCATGTATTTCATTAGGGCCCCACAGTGTCTGATAAATGCAAGACACGGAAGGGCTGTCTGCGTGCACGTAATAAAAGGGAAATCCCATGGAGATGTTAATTCATGTAGGCTTTAGTCACATCTGGAAATGTAGTACAACTGTGGGAGAAGATATTTTGCTAAAGAAGGAACCGCGGCAGAGAGATGGATGATAAACTAATGTATGATTTTAGAAAATTAAATGGGGAATTGTTTGTTTTTAAATACTTGAATTTTCGTTAGCATCTTTGCATATTAATAATGTCTACAAGAAATACCAAACAATACACAGGTGCAGAAGAAACTGGCCAAACTGGATTGTCAACGCCTGATCCAAGCCGGGCTGGACCTGGTCAGGACTTGGATGGGACACAGTGGGGCAAAATAATGTCGTTGTGTCCTTAGGCAAGACACTTCGCCCACATTACCCAGTATAACAGTGATGTGTTGGTGGTGGCTGTTGAGGAAGAGGACGTTGCTTCCATCAGTCTGTCCCAGGGCAGCTGTGGCTACACTCATATTCAATAATTTTATACAACTAGGAGAAAGTTGGACTTTTTCCTGAACAGTTTTAGTTTTTTCATCCAGTATCATAACAAGCAAAAACAGCTGTGTTTTTATTTTTATTTTACTGTCTAAAAACAGAATTAGTTCATTTTAAACCTATTCCTCACATTCCTAACAGTTTCCTATTATTATAACTGATGCTGTGAGTTTACGTGTGCTTCTCGCAGCTTTCAGACGCCACAGCGGAGTGTTGACGTCACACTAACGCTAATGACAACTAGCATGCTAACAGCGCAGCAGCATTACAAACCAGGAACTATAATTCAATGCAGACACACAGTGGTTTTATTTTGACCCCTAAGAACTACTTTTACAATATTTACTGGGGCAAAGCTATTTTACCTTATTACATAAAAACTGTATACAGCGTCTTGTGAGAATCCTGATTTATTAGTCTGTTTACATCTCCAAAGCTCAAAATGCTCTGTTCCACCTTGTGAAGTTAACGGCTCCTTTTACCTTTAACTGAGTAGAGATCGGCAATTCCAGGGCTGAAATGATCCAAATGATTCTAGTGAAGGTGTATGGAGTTTAAAAACACTGTATTACTGCATGACATCACAAGGAAGAAGTGCTTTCTGTTCGAGACGAAGAACTCAGCCTAAATATGCAGGATTTGTGTGTTAAACATGTGAATGAAACAAAACACAACTCCAGGTCTGTTTGCGATGAGGAAACAACATTATAACATCAGAAAATTGTGTAGAAAGGGCCTTTTTAATCTGTATAAAATATAAAAATGTGATGATGCTCACCAGGAATTGCTTGTCAAAAGGATCCAGAACCAAGAAATGCTGCTGTGCTCAGGAAGTTGCGATTTTGGCATCTGAAAAAAAGAGCTGAATAATGAAACACAGAGAACCACAAACCCTCCCGTAAACTGACAGGGCCTCTGACCGGCAGCTGTTTTATCCATTCAGGACAGCACTTATATGACACACATCCACTTTGACGCTCTGTGGTCACTGAGCGCTGCCATGAGAGCCTGACATCTGCAGGAGCTCAACCACAAAGTGACAACCTCGAGCTGCTCTGTAGTCCACTCACAACTTCTAATGCATGTGGTGTATTGATCTGGAGAACCGTTGTCAAATAAAAATCTATAGACGCGCTTTGATTTGGTAGTTTATGGAAGCTTTTGGTCTCTGATCAAATGAAAAGTGAATGCAGGCCTTTTTTTCAAGCTGGTTAGACGAACAATTAAGGGACATACTGTATATCCGCTTTGACGGTTTGTGGGTTCAAATCTAGGGGAGGTCATTCCTGTACAGAGTTTGCATGTTCTCTTCATGTCTTATG
Source organism: Taenioides sp. WSHXM2023 (assembly GCA_029959045.1). NCBI lineage: Eukaryota > Metazoa > Chordata > Actinopteri > Gobiiformes > Gobiidae > Taenioides > Taenioides sp. WSHXM2023. The sequence continues at coordinate 27,413,160 of CM057097.1, read as the reverse complement.
AGCAATCTGGTTCCCTCTATCAGCCCAAAACCTGCACAGCGTCCCAATTTGTCACTTCATCCTGTAATCAGAAACCCCAACAAGAGAAAAAGGGCAACAAAAGGATTCCTAATTCTGTGTTCAGACAGCGGCGTCGGGTTTACATTTAAAGTCTATGGGGATGCGCATAATTTTCTAGGCAGGTCCAACATTTTCGCAGCACGTTTCGACTGAACTTTTGCAGAAATTTGCATTGCGTAAACAAGTTTCAAGCATCTGCGCTCAAATGAAGAGACGTCCAACTAAAGGCGTTTGCTGTGTTTTTGACACCGCATCATAAGGGTTAGTGAGCAAAAGAAAATGTAATTCTGCGGACTGGACTAAAGTTTTAGAGCGAAGACATTTCGGCGCTCATCAGAGACTAAAGAAGCCTCTTGGATGATCTTATTTTAACCAATACAATACACCTGAACTGTTCAGATTCACCTGTTTTCTCTGGTTTTCTTCTGTCAGACCAAAGCTGGCACACTATCAGACAGCAGTAACATAGACAGCATCTAGTGGTGGTATGTGAGAATACAACCAGGCCGAGTCGGTTAATCCAGTGACATTTATTACTAGTTACAATTGGTAGTTTTAAGTGTGTTAAGTGTATAATAAAGCTCAGTTTGAAGAGAGAAAAGAGAATATGGGTGGCAAAATGATTCCTGATGCTGTGTTCAGACTGTTGGGTTTACATGTAAAGTCTATGGGGATGCGCATCTCGACAGGTCCAACATTTTTGCACCACGCATTATGCTGCACGTTTTGAGTTGAAAAATCTGAGCTTTAGCCGAAACTTGCAGCGCGTAAACGAGTTTCAAGCATCTGCGCTCAAATAAAGAGGCGTCCAACTAGAGGTGTTAGTAAGGTAAAGGTCAGTGAGCAAAAGAAAATTTAATTCTGTGGACTGGACTAAAGTTTTAGAGTGAAGATGTTTCGGCGCTCATCAAAACTAAAGAAGCCTCTTGGATGATTTTATGAAAAAGCTTGATTTGAAGGAAAAGGATCTACAAAACTGGCTTATTCAGTTTCCATTTTGGCCTCACATTTTAATTTTTTTAATTTATTTGATTTAATATTTTTGTTTCCATTATAGTACTGCTTTTTGGAACTGTAAGAACCAAGTTGCAATTTTGGAGATCACATAAGAAAAGAGTTGAATAATGAAACACAGAGAACCACAAACCCTCCCATAAACTGAAATTTAACAAGCGGTAGAAGAGTCATGAATCTTACAGAATACACCACGCCAAAGATCTACAAAACTGTTTTATTCATCTTAATCCTGCTGGTTGTATGAATTCCAATCTCTTGCTCACAAACTGGAAAATCCACACTTTAAAATGCCATTATCCTGAGCGCTGTAGTCGTGTCAAGGTTCCTCCATGAGCAGACCAGCCTTCAGAACCTTCAGAACCTTCAGAACCTTCATAACTTTAGCTGTTGTGGAGAGAAAGACCAGCCTTTTCCCTGTGTTCCGTCACAGCAGAGCGCCAAACCTCGATCTGTCACCAGTCCCAGCCCAGAGAGTCCACGGCACGCGCAGCAGCCGGAGTCACATGGAAGTGGAAATAAACCGGGGACAGACTTGAGACTTGAGTCAAAAGTTAAAATAATAGCCTGTGGTGCAGACATGGTTTGAGGTTAGTTTGACTCGACTTGTTTTGTTGATGTGTAAAATAGAGCAGATCAACCATTTAGTACGCGGTAAATATGAGACAATTTTACCCTGCAGAATCTGGAAAAAAACCATTAGATTTTGCACTTTTTAACGGATTATGTAACTTTTCTGGTTTGTCTGGAATGTTTCACATTATGGCATTAAACCTTTCTATCTTCATGGAGACCAAACCAGACTAATTTACAGGAGAGAAAACCCCACTCAGTCAGAATGTGTTTTTTTCTAATTATTATTGAGCTATAAAACCACCTGTAATTGAATAAATATAAAGTAGAGCTGTTTAATGTCACACTGTGGAACATTCAAGGCAGAGCAATGCTGTATCCATAGAAACAAGCAACCAAAAAGGTACATAGTGCACTTTTAAATCTCAGCATAGGCCAATATTTTGTTTTGGCTGACCAGCTGCTTTAGTGCGAGGAAATAACTGCGCAAAATGTGACTACACTGCTCTTTTAAAGGTTTGTGGTTAAAAAAAAAAAAAAACTGTGGGCGAGTTTTAAGAACATTTTAATGACAGAATTTGGGGAAAATAATCAAAATTGGCTCTACATATTGTTGCAAAAATATCAGAGCTTATCACGTTATCGCTTATTGTTTTCTCTGGATTCTAAACCATCGGCGTTGGCCATGAAAAAGAAAAAAAAAAAAACTAAAAAAAACGTTGATCAAAACATCAGTTGGGGCTGATTTCCGACCATTTCCACAGATGTCATGTTTCCTAAAGAGTTACACGTTGTGCTTTGTACCACAGAAAACTACTTTTCTCTACTTCATATTCAGTCCTTTTCTATCAATACATTAAAAGTGTTCTCTGAAAGTGAAAGAGTGGATGTTTATTGGCTTGTGTTGCTGATAATAAGTATTATTTTTGTCATCCTCTGCCAGAAACACAGTAGATCAGCACCATGATTTTATTTAACCAGGAAAGATGTTTAAACGCCAACAGTTACAAACAAAGGCTAAAGATGTTAAAAATCTGTGGCCCCAGACATGAGATAAACATTTTCAAATCAAATACTGATTTTAATGATAACAAGTGTCATACTGATTTATTGTTTTTTGTGAAAACACTGAACATAATGACCAAGTTGTTTATGCTATAATTTGCTATAATTTGGTGTTTTGTTTTGGTTCTTGAAGCGATTATTCAATCAGAAAGAGCTTCACATGAGTTTCCAGCACTTGCAGACAAACATGAATCAGTGTTAGTGCAGCCTCTGCAGCTCAGAGAGTGAGTTCTGAAGGTTCTGAGCTTCACATAAGGTCTGTCCATAAACTGAGAACGAGAAAATCGTCCTCTATCTGCAGGTTTAGGCTCTGGGAACCCAAGTTCAGTAACAAATGTAGTTCCTTATTTAAACTTTCAAGTAGGAATGTAACAATAACCGAAATATCGTGATATCGTGTCGTCAAAAGTCTCACAAAAAATATCGTGGCCCATCACAATATATCAAAAATATTTTCTGCTTAAATTCATTGTTATGGTGCAGCAATAGAGAAAAGCAAAAATGAGAGAACTACATATACCATGATCCTTTGCTCTTTACTCACATCTGTGGATGAAACAAAACACAACTCCAGGTATGTTTTTGTTGAGGTGATTATAACATGGCTTAAATCTCACAAGAGTCAATTGTGTAAACCTTTTTTAGAATCAATACTTGCTCAAATAGGGTGTCCAGATGAGACAGGCTGAAATTCGGGACGGTGAAGATTAGGGGCAATAATAAAAGATGGTTTCATCGCAGTTCTGGACGGGGGGATTCGGGAAAACAGCTTCGAGACTCTGTGCTCAAATGAATATCTAGTTTCGATACTGCTTTTAGTATCGATTCGTATCTTATTCCCGACACTTCTGACAACTCTAGCTCCCATTGTCTTCACACATCGCCGGGTCTGCCAAAGGCTAAAACAACCAGCTCCAATCTGGGGGCTTTGGCGGAGACGTGCACATGCGAGCGAAATGAAAATATTGTGGAATCCGCCGCTGTCAGCCCCAACTGATGTATGCCTCATTATTATGGGATGTTTCCAGAGGCCAGCCCTGCCCTCCTCCCCGGGCCGCACTGGGACCCTCGAGCTGGAGCACATCTGGACTGCAGACGTGCGCAGCCGGCTCACTACAGCCGGGGAGAGAGGGGGACACGGTACACTTTTCACGCCAAGTGCCAGTGTGTTTACCAAACAAATCATAAGAGCTCATGTATGTGGGCCATAAATCAGATGATGTGAGAAAACGTTGGTGTTAAAGGCAGGTTTAAATATGAACACTTCGCAGGTGATGTCAGATCTGCTCAAGTGAACTGCGGAGGTTTTGAGGTGGAAGTCTGTATTTGTATAAGATGGAGTGGAGCCAGTGTTGTCATGGCGATTGCAATGGCTAATCAGGAGACATCTTGTTAAATGTTAAAGGTAATTTGGGCATTTCTGCACTGCATATTTAAAGTTGATATATTACGATATTTTCTGATCTATGTTATAATGTTGTTTCCTAATCACATACCTGGAGTTTTGTCTCATTCACACATGTTTAAACACACAAATCCTGCGTATTTTCTCTCAAACAAAATCACTCTGGTCCACCTTGTGATGTCATGCGATAATAGAATCTACTGCTTCACCTCACAAGAGCATTTTGAGCTTTGGAGATGTAGACAGACTAATAAACCAGGGTTACTCAAACATGTGAATGACACAAAACACAACTCTAACATGGCTTCAAGCTCACCGGAGTCCATTTTGTGTAATATAAAGACCTTTAATCTTAGTAAAAATAGTAATAAGTGTCCTCAGTATCCTGTCAGTTTATGTTGACTGGATGGAGAGTCATTTCTTTTCTCTTGTGTTGGCGGTCTCGGTACTTCGTTCACAAAAGGCAGTGATCACATCGTAGTTAGAGGGTCCACCTTGAACTCCCCGTTTATACTGGACCTGCTGCTGTACGTCCAGCCCATGTGCATTTGTCAAAATATTTGCAACTTAAGTTTGCTTGACTTTCTTTTCAAACTGCGCAAACAAAACTTCTCATTCTCACTTGAAGCTCAGAACCTCCAGAATTCACTCACTGGGCTGCAGAGGCCGCATTAGCACTGAGTCAGGATTGGCTGTAGGTGCTGTGGTACTGGTTTTAGTCGTAGAAACTGGCAACCCAAATGACTCAAGTGTGGCTCTTTCTGCTTTCTGATTGGATCCACCAAACGAAAACATCAACAACTTCACCATCACGTCTAGACTTGATTTGAACATGTTTACCTTGGATCTGGGAACACAGATAGCTCACGTTTATGAAGTTTTAAATCAAAATGGTACATACAGTTCTTTTAAAACCAAACAGTAACATACCCTCCTTTTAACACCAGTCTGAGTGAACCGCCTGCGTGACTGAACCTTCACCTGGAGCAGAAGAATGCCTGGTCAGAACACTTCCCCTGTGCTCTGGAGGGCCATACATTACCCAGGCCCCACTCTGCTGCCCGTGACCACACCTCTTTGCTGAAAGCTCCATCACAGCAGGAAGTTGGCTCATTCAGAATACTTCAGTTCATAGCTCCTAGCCCCTAACCCCTAACTCCTTTACCTCACGACGCCAACCATAAGAACCTTAGACAGAAGGGAGACGGAGAATCCAGCCGTCTTAACCAGCGGTGGGAACAATGGAGCAGTCGTGACCCTACAGCTGTTCAGTAAAAACTACAAAACCCACAAAACAGACTAGAATAAGCACAACTCATTCTCCTCTACTGCTCTGATTCATGTAGAGTGTACATAAATGACCCGAGTGTTTGCACATGAGAGAAGATGCTGCGGTTGAATAAAAAAGCTTTAATAAACCCCAATAGATCTGTGAGTGAAAGTTTAAACTTGAATCACCTCCAACAATAAGATATACGCCCACATACAGAAGAGAATAAATACTCTCCAGACTCCCGTTCAGCTGCAGCCTCTGCTCTGTCCTCTGCAAATGTCCAACCTCCAACCAAATCCTGTCCTTTAGTCCATCTGCAGGAGCTCAGAGTGGTGCACAGGGTCCATCAGTGCAGTTTATGCAAATAACCTGTTGTTACTTTTTTTCCCCTGTATATTGGTATTGTGTATTTTTTGTAGCATTTTTTCCAGTTTTTCCAAATTATTCCTATTTTTGAATGTTTAAAAGTCCCTTTTTTGTTTTGCTCCTGGTTAAGTTTCGCCTAGGAGCCTTTAAATAGCGTGAGTCCGGCGTGCTCGCTCTCTCTCGCCGTGTCTCACGCACGTCCTCACGCTGTGAGTCCGCCGCTGCTCCCTGCTGGCTCCTACGCCGGGTCCTTAGCTTTTTTTGTTAGCTTAGCCTTATTTTTGTTTGCCCTGGTGAGTCCGGACGTCCTGTTTTCGTTTGTTATTTTATGAAGGGACAGTTTGTGGGTTGTGTTTTTCGTTAGGGTATGGGACTGTTCTTATTTTACGTTCGGCTCACTAGGGTCTTTTTCTTTGTTAATTTGTTGGGGGTTTTTTGGGCACGGGTTAAGGTTTTTTTTTGCTTCTACATTCAAAGTAAAAATAAAATTGGTCAATCCTTGACTTTGTTTTTCTGTGTCCTCTTTTAAATATGTTCAATTTTGGATCATAACACCCCTGTGGCTTTAAGTTTCTTTTCTATAAACGTAAACAATGTGCGCAGATCTTCCCTTATGTCTCCATGTATCAACAAATATGAAAATGTGAAAAACAGAAGTAGTTATGGTAGTTCTTTTTAAACGGTTTGCAGTGGTCCAAAGTCATTCCTCACTTATTTTATGTATTCAGAGCACCCGAATGATTCACCACAACGATTTCACAACTTTCAGAGACCAGAGTGGAGTTGTACCGTGATGGTAAAGCCAACAACAACTAGCATGCTCACGCTAGCTTCCTGATTAGACAGTAAAACACCTTTTAGTTAGATGCAGACAGCACACAGTGAAGCTATTTTGACCTCAAGAGCTGCTTATACAATATATCAAGACAAAATTTACTCAAATGCATGAAAAAGGACTGAATAAAGGTGCACCAGAAAAGTTACACAATGCACCTTCAATCTGTCCATTTTGGGAATTATTTTTATACAATGGCTGTGGTTATTTATTGACCTGGTTCCTTGTTTCTCTCATGAGATCTGGCAACACAGCTCAGGGCATCTATTGGTTCAGAAGCAATGGTAAAATGCTGACACCATTTTTTCCAGGAAGTCAAACAGTGGAGCCTTTAATTGCGGTTGGACTTTTTACAGCGGGTGATTAAACAGTGATGATATATACGCTTCACAAGTGGACTGTGAAAAAAGGAGTGGAAAATCGTTTTGGAAACTGTACGGCTTTAGGAGGTGGGTCCGGACACATTCATCAGGCTGTCGGTGCACTATCAAAACAATGTCGGAGCAGTGAAGAAGTATTGTTGTTGTTCCAATTAAGGAAGTGGGGTCTGGAACCACCTGATGGACCTCAGAGGTACTGCAGCATGTGAAAGTGGAACTAAAAACATCTAAACTCCACTCTAAAACACATTTCGAATACAGCTACTGAACTGGGGAGTACCTGGGTTAGGGTTAGGGACTAAAGAAGAGCGTGAGGGGGAAGGTCAGGTATCCACATTTCAAACTCCACCCCTGCAGTCAGGTATTTGTGATCAGAAACACCTGACTGAAATCATGGCACTCCTGTAATAATAATAATAACACTTTTTATTTGTAATGCACTTTACATTTCAATGAAATCTCAAAGTGCTACACAGCAGATAAATTACATAAAACACAATTAAAAAACATGCAAAAAGGAAAAAACACTACATATACATAAAATGGTTATCATATCATAAAGTGTATTAATAGGCCATTTTAAAAAGAAACATTTTAAGACTTTTTTTTTTAAAGTCCTGAACACTCTGGCGAGGGGCAGCTGCCTGAAAAGCTCCATCTCCCATTGTAGAGAGTTTGGTCTGAGGCTGGTGAGGGCAGGAGGTGGAGGTGGAGGTGGACTGGTGAAGGCAGTAGGTGGAGGTGGAGGTGGACTGGTGAAGGCAGTAGGTGGAGGTGGAAGTGGACTGGTGAAGGCAGTAGGTGGAGGTGGAGGTGGACTGGTGAAGGCAGTAGGTGGAGGTGGAGGTGGACTGGTGAAGGCAGCAGGTGGAGGTGGAAGTGGACTAGTGAAGGCAGTAGGTGGAGGTGGACTGGTGAAGGCAGTAGGTGGAGGTGGACGGAGCTGTCTGGAGGTGGTGTGCAGGGCGAGGAGCTCCCTGAGGTAGGCCGGGGCTGTTCCATGGACACACTGATATGTGAGGAGACAAAGTTTATAATGGATACGGCAGTGGTGAAGTGACTGGAGAACAGGTGTGATATGGTCATATTTGGTCATATTTGCGTCTCCTCGTCAGGATCCTGGCAGCACAGTTCTGGATGTGCTGGAGCTTCAGCGGGCTCCTGCTATGGATCCCGACGAGGAGAGCACTGCAGTAGTCCAGCCTGGAGGAGACAAAGGCATGTACCTGTGTGATGTCACTAGCTACTTGAAATAGCCACTGAACGCAGCACAAACTTAGATTTAGGCGTTTTTGACCAGAAAACTGTGAATTTACCATTACACTAAAGTTGCTAAAAATGAGTATGAACAGTAGATAATGCTTTTGCCTGGTTTCAGATGACATCACGACATTCTACAGGGCCATATTATTTAATACAAATGGGGGAAGCTGAAATTAATATTGTTATAATGCTGTTTTTATTGTCATAAAGTGAGTTCTTGTGTCTAGTCACTGTTCGAAATGATCAGGTTCAACATTTGTGCATTTACCATTTGGATTTTCACGTCAAAGTACATAGAAACAACAGGAAAATCATCTGAGAGTGTGACACCATCCCATCCTAGAATCTGAAAACCAGTTAAGTAGCAAAAAAGTTTAGAGTCAAGTTCCACGTTAACAATGAACCATGTAACACAATAAAATCAACACATTTACAGTGTTATATTTAAACAATCCAAATGCAAATGATTATAAAAACAGAAAATTTATCTGAATGCATTATGAGATGAATATATGAAAATGAATATGAATATATGGGGCGCCGGTAGTTCAGCTGGTAGAGTGTTTCTCCACAGGTTGGTGTTGCGATTTCCAGCTCCCACAGATGAACGCTCTGCCCTTGGGCAAGAAACTAAGTAAAAAATGTAGTTATCAAGCAGTAAAATCAAACTATTGCTTGAAACATTCTTATGTACACAAAGATCTGATCATCCAGCACAATATTCAATACAATAAAGGCCTGAATCATAATAAATACACTGTTTTTCAATGGGAACATCTTATGAGAAAATGCTCAAGATGAATTCAAGAATTTAAGACCTTTGGGACCAGTGTGGATCCAATATGGCTTCCTTTGTTTGAGCAGTCGGTCATGGTCTGAGTGGAGGAGGGACAGGTTCAATGCCGCAGGAGCAGAGGGAACAAATCATTAAAATGTACTGTTACAGGAGAGTTATTTCTCCTGATGGAGCTCCTGTGCTCTCTGTTCTGTTTAAAGAACACATATTATGCATTCTTGTGGTTTTAATTCCCTCTTAAACGTGCTTTTGGTCACTTTGGGAAAGTATTTCACATTTTCTACCATAAAATAATATCTGCATAATGGAAAATGTGCGTTCTAAACTTTGCCATCATTGCAAAAAATAAAATCTAGCCAAGTTAAGATGACTTGAATGAATAAAGTAAAATTATCTGCTAACGGAACAAGACATTTTGTATTTAAATTATGAAAATACATCTTGATACACTTAAGAAAAACACAATTCTTTGCACTTAAAAGAAGAAACAATATTGAACGTTGCTTGAATTAAGACAAACTCACATTCCACTGGCGGGTCATTTTACTTGTCAAGTTGAATATACTCAAATACAGTAAAATGTTCTTAATTTAAGTCACTTTAACTTGCTTCTGCATATTGCTTTTTGCTCGTAAACTGTATTAGTTTTGCTGTGGACTGACTGTGTGTGTCCTTGATTGTCTTATTCATCTTTAGCCCATCTGAACTATGGGAGATTCACCAGTGACAAGACTCACAGCTTCATAAAATATTGAATAAAGAGGAGTGTATTCTAGATCCCAGGCCGTTCACAGCCCCGTACGCCCCCACAGCCGCCCCCACAGCCGCCCCCACAGCCGCCCTCACCCCCTCAGCCCTGGTCTCGCCTTTCCACTGAAATGATCTCAGACGTTCTGCTCGGCAACCAGGGACACATCACATCACAACACAATACACTTTCTCCAGTTCCTCCAGTCACTCATGATGCATTTTCTGATACTCTTAAAACCACAGACTGCACATTTCTCTGATCTGGCCAAGATTTTAAAACTTATATCAGGTTATTCGTCTTGTTTTCAGATTTATTATCAACTTACTAGACCAGAGACTGATTAATTCTAGTCTAGAGGGAGTTTATTTTAAGAAAACTTGTCAAGTAAAATTATCTTGCTGCATGGACAGATAATTTCACTGCTTTTAAGTCATTTTCTGACAGATTTAAGTGTTTATATCTTAAATTATGGCCAAGCTTTTTTGGGAGTGTATAAATAGACATAGCTAACACGTTAGCCGCCACATTCCAAATAGGAAGTGAGCATTCCGGCTCCATCGGCTTTGGCTCCAAGTGGCTTTGTATTGAAAAAAATGTTGTTCCTCTCTCCATAACTGCTGCTGTCAGGCTCCTCATTTTGGTATTTAACCCGTTCTACATGATCCTAGTGTTTTTGTTTTTTTTTTAATTTTGACCGTAAATAAATTCCTATTCCTAATATGGAACTCTGCTCGAAATTTGTTCCTGTAACTGCTAACATCGTGAGCTTTATTTGACCGGAATCGAACGCTATGGGTGACGTCACACTTAGTCCACGTCTTTATACATTCTACGCTTGAATTGTAGCTTTCCACCTGCTCTATCCAAACACATGTGGTGCCCCTTTAGGATGCCAAATGGGTACTAGCCGGAATTCAATTTCTTCACCGGTTTCGGAAATAAATCCACATAATCCCTGAGGATCTTCTCATGTCTGAGTGCACGCCTGCCAAGTACTGGAGGAGCACCAAGTCTGCCATTGTCTGTCTGAAGGAAACATACGCGTTAGAACCAGTTATATATTTCAGGACTAATTCATGGTCTCTCAGGTTTGGACACAAGTAACTCATTTTGTTGCCGTAATATATAACTTACAATCATGAAATAATTAGAATTTTTGGTTGCATTATGGGCATAATAATATTCTTAAATAGCTGAACCGCGTAGATGGTGTTTTAGTAACATTATCTACTCTTGTTTTTGGCAACTTTAGTGCAATCTCAGTAAATTTGCAGTTTTCTGGTGAAAATCGCCTAACTGTGTGTGATGTGTGTGTGCTGCCTTCAGTGGCCTCTGCGATTTCAAGTAGTTGGTGACATCACAACTCAACATCATTGCTCTTATTAGAACCAGGTGTTTCTGATCGCAAACACCTGAACTCAGGGATGGAGTTTGAAGTGTGGAGACCTGTTAGACCAATCACACTGTTCCTTATATGTCCAGACCCCACCCCTCACTCTCCTTTTAGTCCTCCAGGTTCTGTCCAGTTTAGGTGTTTAGTCCCACTTCAAGAAAACATTTTGTGAATATTAAAACTGTTCGTGAGCAGGCCTTAAGTACAAATTTGTTTGTAAAACCATGTTATGAATAGGGGCCAATGTCCATTTCAGTTTAAGCCAGCAGATGTCTATACTGTTATTTGCGTTGGTGTTATAAAAGTATTTTTCTGACACTACAAGTATCATGTGCCAAATAACAAAGCACAAAACCAGATACAGACGCCCACACAAATGTAAGATTAGACTCAGTGTAAAACCTGTGCTGGAGCTGCCAGAGCGTACAGACCTGGGGCGCTCTGGCCTCCCCCCAAAACTCTCCATCCACACAGGAAACATCTGCTGACAACAGACGAAGAGGCCGAGATTTTTGTTTAATATTTATATATGTTTAATATTATAACATACAGTATTTAGATCACCATGTTACCTTTTATAGTTTTGGAAATTCTGTATTCGCAAACAATGTACTAACATGTTTAATAAGTTTCACTTTAGTTTTTGACGGGGAGCAAAGGGAGTCTTCTGTCTCTTTGCTCCCTGTGCTACCACTCCCCCTTCAGAGCGCTATCACATCACAATCGATGTGCGTCCTGGTGAAACTACTGCACGTCGCATCAGGTTTGTCAAGTTGCTGAGTAGTTTTGTATCATGCATTTGTATATTCATGGAGAATTGTTGGATGATGTAAGTTTGTGGGCGGAGCCTTGGACAGACTTGTACTGCTAAACGTAAGGAGGATCACTAAATTACTCAAACATGCATGGATGGCATCTAAAACCTCCTCAGGCATGTTTCTGGCGAGGGAACGTTACAACATTGTAGAAAAAAAAAAAATAATAATAATAATAATATTACCTATACCGTATTGCTCACTCTTCTCAAAATGTATTCAAATTATTTTAAAAGGACAAGACGTGCTTTTTTGGTATCATGTGTAGATCAATATTTCACATTTTTGTCAGCAATATTCATCTAAACAACTTATGGTGTACAGGTCTGTGTGCCGGGCAAAAAAAAAACAACAACACAATTTGATTTTCAGCAAAAACTGTTGGCTAATGCTAATCTTGTCTAGACTTATCTTCTGGTCCAATTGTGTTAAAATAAAGCTCAAATTAAAATCCAGCAAAGCCTCAGACAGACAGAGCAGTGCCTGAATTAGCTTCATAGACAAAGGTAATGTTGACGACATCAAGTATCAATAAAACTAATGATGAGGGGAAAACAGTAATACGTAAAAGTTGAGTTTGGTTATGTCTTGTTTAAGTAGAAAATCGCCTGCTGCTCCAGGAAAAGCACAAAGTGACAAATCTACTGTTAAATATTCTCACTGATGCATGAGCGCGATGGCAGGCCAACTGTCCCCTCAGGATGGACTTAACCAAATGATGGATACAGACCACCCAACCGCCTCCACCGCGCCTGCCTACATATCCCACGCTGCACCGGGGCTCCCTGCCAACACCCATCCATCCTCTGCTGTTATCTCACCACCTCCACGCTCACCAAAACAAAACCGCGGCTCTGTTTAAACTCCTACGAATCCCGCTCGCGTCGGTGTGCAAACAGAAAACGGAATAGCTAAGCAGAATTTATGTCATTGTTGTTTTTAATCTCTTCTTGGTGCTGACGAAGTGCTGGGGGCGCCGAGGTATGGGCGGGCCGACTGCCAAGAGAAATACACAGCGGAGGGCCTGCCAAGCAAATGGAGCAGGGCGATGTGAAAGTGCGTTTGAGAGATGTCTGCGGAGGAGTGTGTGGGTTGGCTGTCTCCGCGTGTTTTATGGTGAAGTCCAGCCCCGAACGCCGCGGGGTTACGGAAAGCTTTGTTGCGCGTTCATTATTTCTCAGACTGATATGCTAACGATCCGGCCGGTCCAAACACGCGCGACCGACCGAGTTTTCACGTGTTTAATTTATGACGGGTAAAAGCTGCGGATTAGTGTGGTGTGGACTGTGTAAACCCGGGTCCGTTCTGCAGACTTGATGGTTACTTTTTTAAAGCTTTCAAAATGGTGTCTGTCTTTGCTTTGTTGCTGTTTTTCATGAAACTTTAAAGCGCCCAATTTACACCATTTTCTGATCTATGTTATAATATTGTTTCCTCATCAAAAACAGACCTGGAGTTGTGTTTTGTTTCATTCGCACACATCACATCATCTGCATATTTAGGCTGAGTTCTTCTCTCAACCTGAAAACCCTGTGGTAAACAATGTCATGTGGTGATACAGGAAGTGCTCCATTGTGTTTTTAAACTCCACACACCTTCGCTAGAATCATTTGGATCATTTCAGCCCTGGGATTGCCAATCTCCAGTGAACAAAAGGTAAAAGGTAGTTATTGTAGATTCCTAGGAGGACTGTATACGTGTACTGGGACAATACTCCGATGAGAGAATAGAAATGGACACAGGAACGTATTTTTGTAGATTTAATGTCGTGTCTTTAATTCTTTTATCTGGTATCTATAACAACAATTTGAGCCATATTACTAAGTGAAAATTACACAAATATAATCAGTCTACTAATATTAAAATTAGTTTATCTTAACCGTCACCCAAAATACGCAAATCAATCGAGTTAATTAAGTGAATTATTATCTGAATCACGTCCAAAAGTCAAACAATAAAAGAACAATCAAATAAACATTCCCAACCCACCTCTGGCACAGACAGACACAAACAGGACAAACCGAAGGTGCACTACGTAATGTTTCTGGTGGAGGGATATGCAGAGAGACTAGTAAGCTCACTGTTTTTGGGGTGACAGTGGTTCAGAGGTTAGCGCACTCATCCAACAACCTGAAGGACGAAGGTTCAGTTCCTGCTCTGCCAATACCCGATATGATACTGATACTGATACTCGTACACAGTCTGAAATGTGCATTTATTTCCATAAAAGTGCATTGCGCAACTTTTCTGGAGGAGGGTCCGCCACTTGCTTGTCTCCATGGATATGCTATTGTTTTGCCTTGGAATGTTCCATGATATGACATTAAACTCATCCATCTGGCATTTATCCATCACCTGTGTTTCTATTGTTCAAAAATACAATAATTCTCTCTGTGAATCGGGTTGCCTCCTCGCAGATCTGACCTGTAAAGTAGCCTGTTGTTGAGATGAATGGGTTTAATCTCTACTGTGGAACATTCTAGACAAAGCAAAAACATCTTCATGACAGACCCTGAACCAGAAAAGCTGCGCAATGCAACTTTAAACAAACAAACAAAGTTCTTGCAAGTAAACAGTTTATGGTCGCCTACTTGACCACTAAAACCTAGTGATCGGAGAGCCCACCTTCTAGTAACCATGAGGTGCCCGTAATATATTCAAAAATCGTAAATAAAAAAGTAAAAAAGAACCCTACAAACTTGGCCATTCTTAAGTAACGTAAATCCAACTTTTCGTAACAAAGGACCTGGCCATGTGGTTGCAGTCACGGCATTCTAAACCTCAGACTGCTCTGGTGCTGTACGTGGACTCCACCGACCTCCACCGAAAGTGAGTTCTGAGATGATTACAGTGTGGTTCCACGTTAGAAGAATATCATGAATATATTTGAAAGTGAAATAGGTGTTTGATGCATTATAGGTATTCTGTTACATAAACGTAGCCAGAGGTTGGTACAGTGGCCAAAAATGTATTCTTAAGTAAGACTAAGGACTTTTTCTGTTACTCAAGTAGAAGAACAAAGTAGTGGTCCAAGAAATCACTCAAATAAGAGAAAAAACAAGAGTAATTTCTCAAGTAAAAGTAACTGTCAGGACATAAAATCTGATTTATAAAGTGAAGGAATATACACTGGTAGATAGACATGCACATCCAATAAAAGTTATGACTGTGTGTTGGGTCCAAAGACAAAAACTGTGCAAAAGAAAAAAGCTCTTCTTCAGTCGTGACTCAGACTTGACCCAAAACGTCACATTGTGGTGTCATTGAAAAATTGAAAAGTTGGGGAGCTTCAAAGAACTGCAGTGCGGATCTTTTTTTTCTTTTGCATAATAAAGTGAAGGACAAAACATGAAATAGTGCCCCAAATCTGTGTTCCCTATACACAAAAAAATTACAATATCTGGAAAAAGTTCAATATTTTTGTCACCCATTTCATAAAATTTATAAGTATAAGCTTCACTTTCCACATAGAGTGAAGCTTTAAATTAAAACATTATGTAAGTATTCAATAAAAAAGGATATCCCCCCGTGGCACTGCTCGGGTTTAGTGGAAGCCCAGTTTGCTTTGACAGCGTCCTTCAGGTCATCTGTATTGTTTGCTCTGGTGTCTCTCATCTTCCTCTTGACAATATCCCAGAGTTTCAGGTCAAGTTCAGGTCAGGTTCAGGTCAGGTTTCCATTGCCCAGTCAAGCAGAGTAACACCGCGGTCACTGAACCGGCTTTTGGTATCTTTGGTAAAGTAAATGTAAGTGAGTACTCCCCACCTGGAACCTTGCAGCTCTTCAGTATCATTGGCTTAAACTGTGTCGGCTTCATCACACCTAAAGAAGAGTTTTTTTATTATCAGAGTGGTATCGGAATCAGTATTGAGTATCGAGTCTATTCCTTAGTATCGAAATCAAGTTTGAAATTTAAGTATCGTGGCAATAGTAGTACAAAGTAAGTAGTAATAATAGTAGTAGTAGTAATAGTAATAGTAGTACTGTATTCCCCGGGTGCCTCATGTGCTGCCCACTGCTCCTGAAAGGACGGGTGAAATGCAGAGGATAATTCCCTACAGGGATAATAAAGGATAATAATAATAATAATAAAATAAAAAATAAAAAGTAAATGGAAACCTACTGCTCAAGTAAGAGTAATCGCAATCTGCTGGAGTTAATATGTGATTTATAATTTGAAGTTAAAGGTCCTTTATTACACAAAATTGACTCTTTAAGCTTTAACCTCCTCAAAAACAGACCTGGAGTTGTGTTGTGTTTTGTTTCATTCACATGTTTGAGTAATCCTTCTATTATTGGTTCGTCTACATCTCTAAAGCCCAAAACACTGTGTATGAAGCAGTAGATTTTAAGTTACAAGCGACATATGACCTTTTGTTCAGCAGAGATCGGCAATTCCAGGGCTGAAATCATCCAAATGATTCTGGTGAAGGTGTGTGGAGTTTAAAAACACGGTGGAGCACTTCCTGTGTTTTCCGTTTGAGAGAAGAACTCCTAAATATGCAGGTTTGTGTGTTAAATATATGAATGAAACAAAACACAACTCCAGGTGTGTTTGTGATGAGAAAACAACTTTATAACATAAATCAGAGAAAAAAAAGTACTACCCGCCTATAACCTTGCAGCTATTCAGTACCATCAGCATTCATGAGTTCAGTCGCGACACACACCTGGCATTCAAGTTACCGGCGTGTCTCCATGTGCGTGCGATTTGAATCAAAACGACTTGGGTTGTGCGTTTGACACTGTCCAGGCCTCTGCTCCAGGCTCCTCTTTATGCGTACACAGTCAAACGCAATTTTTATAACAAGCTCAAACCTTATGTGGCGAATCAACACCCGCAGTCTGGTAAGATGTGCGGCGTTCTCCTTAGAATAAATGACAAAAAGGTGAAGAAAAGCAGAGGCGGATAGAGTGGTAGTAAAACTGTACTCAAGTAAGAGCAATAATATTAGAAATTAGAAATAGATGTGTAGAAGTACAAAGAAGGGTTGTTAAAAGAATCGAAAATCAGACACTAATCGATAAACTAGAGACTCACTTGAAAAGGTCACAAATGTCCAACCAGGAAGTAAAAAATTTTAGTCAAATTAGTTGTTTAACCTGTCGTATGAATATTAAAAACGAATATTACACTTTTATGGGGAATTAACTGCTAACACAACATATTTAAATCACCATGTTACCTTTTATTGTTTTGAAAATGCTGTATTCTCATAAATGAAAGTACAAACTGTATTAAGATGTTTCAGTTTTGTTTTTGATGTTCCGAGTCTCTCCTCTCTTTGCTCCTCGCACTAAGCCACTCCCCCTTCAGAGTGCTATTTGACCTACATTTCGCTAATTAAACTACTGCACATGCGAAGTTGTAGTGTATTTTTCGTATCATGTTTATTTATGGAAAATTGTTGTGTGGGTGACGAAGGCTTGTGGGCAGATCTTTGGATTGGACTGTACTGCTAAATAGGAATAATATCGTTAAGAATTTATCAATACTATTACTTTTATTGATTCGATACTGCTTATTGGGTCAGTCTTTGGGGTTTTATTGCTCCACTGGACTGTTAAGACTTGGCACTGGTGCTGTTATGAAACTTCCTACTGGTAACTGTAAGGGGAGAGATCGCTAAATTGCTCAAACATGCATAGATGATCTAAAACCTCTTGGTGCATGTTTCTGATGAGGAAACAATGTTATGAGAAAGTCGATTTTGCGTAATACCCCCTCTTTAAAGGTGCACTGCGTAACTTTTTGGTTGGGGGTTCGTCGCCTGCTTGTTTCTATGGATATGTCTTAGCCTGGAATGTTCCGCAGTGTGACATTAAACAGCTCTACCTTACATTTATTCAATTACAGGTGGTTTTATAGCTTAAAAATACCTAGAAAAACACTCATTCTGACTGTGAGCGGCGTCGCCTCTCCACAGATCTGACCTGTAACTTGGTCTGGTTTGGTCTCCATGAAGACAGAAAGGTTTAATGCCATACTGTGGAACATTCCAGGCAAAGCAATAATATTTTTGAGCATTTGAGGGACCCTCCTCCAGAAAAGTTACACAATGCACCTTTAAGTAAAGTACAGATAAACTTTTACTCAGACTCAGTACTTTTCCTTCTGTCCTTCTTTACTTTCACCCACTGCTTCACGTGATTTTCACCCCGTCCCGTCCACATCAGCGTGCCCCTCCAGCCGTGGGTGAGTGTGGAGATTTTTCTGGATGTTCTCTGGAGGTTTCTGCAGTTGGTTTCCTGACCGCTGTGCTGCTTTTATCGACTCTCCAAACTAAAGATTTATGGACCCTTCCCTGTCGGGGGTGAGACTGCAGCGTCCTGACGGGGTCAGCTTCAGAAACAACATGAACATTCCGATTAGACTCTGCTCTTCTCTCGGGGAGGTGCGGGCGCTGAGAATGAGGGCCTCCATTATGGTCAAAATTCCACAAGATTTTAGTCTTATTTACAAGTGTGTTTTATCTATGAAATTCCCACACAAGTTTTATACCAATGGAAAATATTTGCTGATATGGGTATTCCGTCAAAACTGCAAACACTAACCCGGAGCTTCAGTGACCGCACGTATTTTTAAAAACGTCAATTTACACCAGAGGGCACAGAGCTTCTCCATAACTCTAACCTCTGTGTATTCTCACGTTTAAACACCAAACTCTATTATATTGCTGCATATTCATTGTTGATTGGATGAATTACGTTTTAAATCACAAAACAAAAGTCGGCAACAAAAGAGACGATGCTTTACAACGATAACAAGCCGTGTCAGCCGTGCTCACATTAATTAGACACTGACCGTTTTACTTTGGTTCTCTGCTCCACGCGCTTTTTCCTTCAGAAGTTGTTCTTGTAAAGTTGTTGTTTCATGTCGTAAAGTGTTTTATATTTATCCTCCGCGGCTGTAAACTTTCTCTAGTCCATCACGAATTCATTCCCCGAGCTCCTGATGTGACGCACGGTGTTTATGCGACTGTAGTTTTAGAGAACGTATTTTGAAATGGCATTGGAAGTTTATTTTGACACTATGTGCTTATTTCCTGTCTTCCTCACACTTCACAGCAAGGAGGTTCTGGGTTCAATCCCTGGGTCACTGAGATGTTTCTGTGTGGAGTTTGCATGTTCTCCCTGTGTCTGCGTAGGTTTCTTCCAGACACTCTGGTTTCCCCCATCGACCCAGAACATGCACCATAGTAAAATCCTCCAACAAGGCAGTCCTGACCAAGCCTAGCAAGAAGATCACGAAGATGGGTCTCCAGGCGCTGCCCACTGCTCCTGACATGTCCCAGCGACATTGAAGGATGGATGGGTCAAATGCAGAGGACAAAGTTCCCTACAGGGATAATAAAGCATGAAAAAACAAACAAACAAACAAACAAACAAACAAACAAACAAACAAACAAACAAACAAACAAAAGCCTAGAGACACTCTGTTGATGCTGAAAAATTCTCCATATAGTCTTGTTGCATGGTTATGGTTAGAGGCCTGGTTGCAGGGCGATGGTCCGGGTTAGGACCTGGTTTTGACAGGACAAAATCAACTTTACGGCCAAGATGAGGTAGGGCGTTATGTGTTTTAAAAAAACAACAACGACTTTTTGGAGCCGTATTATAACGTTCCCTCATCAAAAACATGCCTTAAGAGGTCTGAGATGTCATCCATGCATGTTTGTGTAATCTGGTGATCTCTCCCGAGCCCTATTCGAACCTTCCTTATCAAGCCTACATCACCCATGCTCCCACAGGGCTACTTTACCTACACATACAAAAGCAGGATAATGATTGCAATGCACACTGATTGTGTTGTGAAACGAAAGGGGAGCAAAGGAAGGGGGGACTCAGAGCATCAAAAACAAAAGTGAAACTTATTCAACACGTGAATGCATTTTTTAGCATATACATAATATATATATACACACACACACACACACACACACACACACACACACACACACACACACACGGTAAATACATGGTAACATGAGGATCTAAAGCAGTTAATACCCCATAGTGTAATATACCCTCTTTAATAAAAAGTCATCAGTAACAGAAATGTTGTATGTCGGTGTAATGTATGGTGTAATCCCTCATTCATGCAGGAGTGGTCCAATGTGGAGGTTTCAGGGGCAATCATCTGGACACTGTTTTTGCATTTTGATTGCATTGTCATTTTGATTGTCAGAATAAAAACACAAAGAGTTCACTTTTTCATTTTTAAACACATAAATGTGTCTATGTATGTTCCCATGGCTCTAAGATCTCACATGTTTTCTCACATTTAAAAGGTGTGGAACAGCTCTGGGAACACAGAACTGACCCCATCAGATCGCTTCTTAATTGTTTCATTCTTGGGTCTTTAGGGCTTCACCTGATTCCAGTTGAAATCTGACAGCTGCCATTTGTCTCCAAGAGTTTTGCATCATTAGATCTAATTTATGAGTTTTTGCTGACTGGATATAAACAGTTATAATTCACTGGGGCCGTTTGAAGCTGGTGTGAATCAGCTGGGTTTAAAATCACCACCTCCAAATCAAGACATTTACTTTAACTTGACTACTACAGACACACACACACACGCACGCATATATATATCTGGAGTGAAATGTTCAGCAAGGCATATATTAGTGCAAACAAAAAAGATATGAAAACTCAAGAAAAATACAAAACAGGTTTAAGCAGCACATTTTCAGGAGCCTGTGATCAATACAAACGTTCAGTGTCACATGTAGGTGTTTAATTTTTAACAAACAAGCGGCGAGTGACTAAAAACAAACAGTATAGTGCCTCAGTTAGCATCACACCCCCAGGGAATGTTGATGATATCAGCTGCAAAGCATCAATTAACACTACATATGTGTCACCAGCTCAGTGGTACAGGCGTAATGTGAATCCAGCTAAAATAATAATGTAGAAACATGTTTGGGTTTCACCTTCAGAGGCAACAGCACCATCTAGTGGATACAGCAGAGACAAGCTGGGAGTAGATCTTGTGGATACAAAAAAATAAAATAAAAATAACAACAGAAACAGAGACATCAGTTAGTCCCAAATTTATTATATTTATTTATATTCTGTCAGCCAAAAAGATATTGGGGTCAGACACAAAGCTAGAGACTAAACTTTATTTGGTGATTTTTATTTTTATAAATTAGCACTTTGAGATTTTGTTGAAATGTAAAATGCATTACAAATAAAATGTATTATTATTATTATTATTATTATTATTATTATTATTATTATTATTATTATTATTATTATTATTATTATTAAACAAAGTAGGAAAAAAGGACAATTCTTCTATTACACTTATTTACTGCTCCAAATGTTATTTTAGTTAAGATAGCAGCCACTGAATGTAAACGTAACAGTTAAAACCCACTTAAGACTATTATCTTTTTGACTAAGTTAGTACTTTTAGTTTAAATTCTACTGTTTTCCTGAAGTGGAAAATTCAGGACAAAATCATGACCACTCCTAAAGGGGAATTAGTGGAGGAAATTACCCTGAAAGAGTTAAAAGAGTTTAGGGCAAATGGACAGTTTCTAGCAAAGGTGACTCTTGTTTTTTGAGACACTTGATTTAGAACACTGCCAACCCTTTGTTATTTGGTTTACTTAGTTTATGTTCATGTTACTTTAGTTTGGACTCAGTTATGTACTCATTTTAGCTCATTTTGTTATACTTATCTTTAATATTCCTGTTTATTAAATTACTGCTTTATTTGTTTTCTGTATCTTACCCTGACCCTGGAAAAGTTGGGTCATAACAGTTTGTTTTTTTGTCTTGTTATTCTGACTCAAAGTGAACAAGTTGTGCATTTATTTTTAGAGCTCACAGGAAAAACATGTTAGTACTACAGAGCCTAAAATGAAAATACACTTTCTATAGGTCAGTGCTACATGCCTGTAGTCCCCATCATTACAAATATTTGAAGAAGTTTCTGAATCAGTAAATGGAGAATAACCTAAATCAAACGAGCATTATTCGGTTTTTAATTTTGGACTTTAATTAAATATTATTTTGGACGTATAAACACTAAACTCTACAACCATTTAATAGTGATTACAACAGTCAGAACCCCACCATGTGTAAGTAAACCCCTGACACACTCTAAAGCTGCTGTGGGCCTCAAAAACTAAAGCTTTTTATTAAAGAAATGAATCATCTTATGGAACAGAATGAGTTTCATTGCAAAACAGTTCTTAACAAATCAATTTCCAGTGTGTACCATGGGTCTGATTGTGTAATGACAATACAGTAGATTTGTACAGAAAAAAACTTATTTTTCTTCACGGAGTACAGTTTATACAGTTTGCAAATATTAAAATATTCACCCAAACGATATATCATGAATACAAATATATTAGATTCAATTTAAAATACCAAACAACTGTAATGAAGTTGGTATTATTGATATGTTTAAGGTCAAAAGTCAATGGCTGCTTTAAGTAAACATGTACTTTGCTCATAAACGCAGCATTATCATAAACTCTGGTTGAGGCCAGTAGCAGCACAAGTGATGAGGAGAACTAGTGGAACCAACATGAGAAGATTCTTTGTCTTTGTGTCACTGCTCTGCCTGTGCAAACGCTCCTCAAGTCAAGGTATTTTACAGTGTGCAGCGTAATAATGTTGTGATAAGTGACCTAAGGTATTTTTGTGAACAAATAACAAACTTTTTTTCCTCAGAGTGTCACCAAGAGCTTCTGGAGAATGTGGATTTTCCAGGGACAGACATTAAGTTCGTCTACTCTCCAGATGTGAACCACTGTCAGCAGATGTGCACCCAGCACCCCTCCTGCCTCTTCTTTACGTTTATCCGTGCAGACTGGACGAGAGATAACAGGGAGGCCAACACACATTATAGTTTAATGAGACGTTATTAGAAAGTATTTGATGTTGACATGAAACAATCCACTAGCTGGAGAGTGACTATTCATTTCAAATGGACTAAAATGGATGTGTCGGATGTGTGAATGAAAATGGCTGTCGTGCATCAAAATATTTGGAAGCAAATCCTGTGGTTTTAGGTTATCAGGAGATTTGGTTACCCGTTTAATTTATTAAATCCAAGCTGACACTTCTTTGGTCAAGTAATCATAAAAAGTTACACTATAGCCCTAACAAAAACATTATTTTAATCTTAAACAGGCATTTTTACTGTTACTTGAAGAAGACCTCTTCTGGACAGCCCAGTGTCCAGACACCACTTCTGGGGGTGACCTCTGGGTATTCCCTCAAACCCTGCCCTGAAAATCAAGGTAAACATGATGATTTTAAGAATGTCAAGTTGTTTGTTATAGTGCTCCATTCTAACTTTGTTGCACCAGCACCATGTTTTGATCAGACGTACCCGAACCTGGACTTTCCTGGGGCCGACTATCGCTATCTGTTCACCACTGACTACGAGGAGTGTCAGAGAGCATGCACACATGACCCGGGCTGCCACTTTTTCACATGGGCAAACAGCCTTTTTCCACAAGAGAAAATAAGGCACGTACAAGCGCAGCAGAATGCACCCTTCACAGAGTGCACCCTTCACAGAGTGCACCCTTCACAGAGAGCACCCTTCACAGAGTACACCCTTCACAGAGTGCACCCTTCACAGAGTACACCCTTCACAGAGTACACCCTTCACAGAGCACCCTTCACAGAGTGCACCCTTCACAGAGCACCCTTCACAGAGTACACCCTTCACAGAGCACCCTTCACAGAGAGCACCCTTCACAGAATGCACCCTTCACAGAGAGCACCCTTCACAGAATGCACCCTTCACAGAGTACACCCTTCACAGAGTGCACCCTTCACAGAGAGCACCCTTCACAGAATGCACCCTTCACAGAGAGCACCCTTCAGAGTGCACCCTTCACAGAATGCACCCTTCACAGAGAGCACCCTTCACAGAGTGCACCCTTCACAGAGAGCACCCTTCACAGAATGCACCCTTCACAGAGTGCACCCTTCACAGAGAGCACCCTTCCCAGAGAGCACCCTTCAGAGTGCATCCTTCACAGAGAGCATCCTTCACAGAGTGCAACCTTCACAGAGAGCACCTTTCACAGAGAGCACCCTTCACAGAGAGCACCCTTCACAGAGTGCACCCTTCACACAGTGCACCCTTCACAGAATGCACCCTTCACAAAGTGCACCCTTCACAGAATGCACCCTTCACAGAGTGCACCCTTCACAGAATGCACCCTTCACAGAATGCACCCTTCACAGAGTGCACCCTTCTCAATGAGTTACAGGAAGAGAATGTTTGATTTGTTTGTGTTTTCAGGTACAAATGTCACCTAAAGTTCAGCTGGACAGTTCCACTGACTCCTATTGTGGAAAAAAAGAGTAACGTGGTATCTGGTTTTTCTCACAAAGCACAGATAGACACAAGCCAGAATTTTTTCAAAGGTACATTATATTATAAAACTGTAATTCATGCAAATCATTAAGTTACTTTCAAGTTTGTTTTCCACAGAATGCCAGACCAAATATTTCCCCAATGCTGACATACCTGGAAATGGCCTTTTGAGAATTCCTGCTGCCTCCGCTGAACACTGCCAAGTACTGTGCACCGCCCACCCATCCTGTACTTACTTCTCCTTTGAAAGGTAATGGCCCAGAATCACATTCATATCTCTTCTATCTATCTATCTATCTATCTATCTATCTATCTATCTATCTATCTATCTATCTATCTATCTAAATATATTATATTTCAAGCACCACATGTAACTTGAAGAACAATCCCAATGAGATGGTGACCGTTGTTAAAGGTGGAGTAACATCTGGATTACCTTCACGTTTCTGTCAACCAGACAAGAGTATGACGTACATACAATTTGCTACCATTTATTATTATTGTAATGCATTCACTTATTTATATTTGGTTTCTCATTCTGGACAGACTGGCTGACAGTGACTCATGAAGGGACCGATTTCGAAGGCTCTGACATGCGTTTCGTTCTGCTGGACGATGTGGAAAGCTGTCAGAGAGCATGCAATGAAGACTCCAACTGCCAGTTTTTTGCCTATGTCAATGAGAACTTCTTTGACAGCGTGTATTGGTAATGTCATATAAATTTACATTAAAAAGATAATTCATAATTTGGCTAAATATTTTTTTCTTCCAGGCGGCGTTGCTATCTGAAGCGTGTCATCAATGTTCCTGCTCCACCTAAAGTAATCAAACTGGCTAATGTGGTGTCTGGGTTTGCTCTGAGAAGATGTGGTAGTCACACTGTTTGAAACAAGACGGCTTGTTTAAATAAAAAGTTTTTTGAACTAAAGTCATGAAAACTGTAATTCCACTACCACTTTCCTTCTGATTATATCATTTAAAAAATATGTTTATGCATTTTTTACATATTATATGAAGATGTCCTTTAAACTGAGCAGCAGACAGTGGGTGATCCGGCTCAAATTCACTGTGGTTATTAGGCCTGTCATGATCATTATTATACTGACTTATCGTTCAATAAATGGTAGAACAACTAGTTGGTCTCGAGCTGGGACAGAGGGGGAATGCCTTATGCAGTTTTTATTATAGATCCATGGTCCGCCAGAGGGTAGAAAAGTGCAATCCGACACGCAAACAGTCAACAGTCTAAGCACGGACTCCCAGACTTCCTTCACCCCGGACACTTCCTCCAGCTCCTCTGGGGGACCCCAAGGTGTTCCCAGGCCAGCCGAGAGACATAGTCCTTCCAGCGTGTCCTGGGTCTTCCCTGGGGCCTCCTCCCGGTGGGACATGCCTGCATGTGATTTTAAAATGTGATAAGTGTAACAAACTGGTAAACTGCTACAGTAACTGAAACAGTCTTGTTATTCTGACATAGACCACTAGATGGTCATCTTGTTCCTTGTACATAACCCAACAAACTCTTCAATCAGAGAGGCAGACACACCAGATGAAGGATGTGATGAGGCATGAACTGATCCTCAAGGTTTAACTCAAAGTGAACAAGTTGTGAATTTATTTTTAGAGCTCACAGGAAAAACATGCTAGTACTATAGAGGCTAAAATGAAAATACACTTTCTATAGGTCAATGTTACACGCCCTGTAGTCCCTATCATTACAAATATTTGAAGAAGTTTCTGAATCATTCTTCTGCAGAGGTAAGTCTTCTGCAGAGCGTTACCACAGACACAGGCAGATGAAGAACATGTAGAATGTCTCATATCATTATTCTGAATGCATTTTCACCCACTTGCGTTTGGTTTCATCACACAAGCTCCACAAAACTCCAAAATAGTATTCAAATGTTTCCACAAGGTCATTATAAAAGGTATGAAAGCTACTGTCAACATTTACTTGAGTATTTTTTTTTCATTTGTACTTTTCTAGCAGCATAAATGTACTAGTTGAGTGATATTTTTATTTAAGTAAATCTTAAATATAATGACTTAACTATGTTTTAGTGAAATGAGAAGTCTTAACTAAGTTTTAACTAATTCTGTGTTAATTCTGTGAAGCCATTTTTGTCTTAACAGCGAAGGACAGCTTGAGCCTCATTACCGGATTTGTTTTGGAAAAAATATCCCAGCTCCGAACATGTTTTCCGGCAGTAAATTCCTGTTATTATTACTGTCCTGATCTGTCTGGGGTATAAATAAACGGAAGAGGGCTCCTTAGGGCGTAGATGTATTATGTAAGAGTTAGCATGACCGCCTCACATGATGGAGGGATGGAGGGGTGGAGGGATGGAGGGGTGGGGTGAAGGGGGAGTGAGAAGATGAGCCGGAGGGGGGAATTCTGGTTCTATAAAAGGCCAGAACTAGGAAACTGCCATAAAAAGAAGTTAAGATGACTTGAATTTAGAATGTTTTATCATGATTTGAGTAAATTTCACTTGACAAATTAAATTATCTACCAGTAGAACAAGACTTTTTGTAGTTAAAATACATAAAAATACATCTTGCTACACTTAAAATAAGAAAAACAACAACCTTTTGCATGTAAAATAAAAAAAATGTAATGTTGCTTGAAATAAGAAAAACACACATTCTATTGGTAGATAATTTTACTTGTCAAGTGAAATGTACTCAAATCATGATAATAATTCAAGTAATCGAAGTTGAATCTACTCAAATGAAGTAAAATGTTCTTAATTTAAGTCATTTTAACTTAACCTAAGTATTGCTTTTTGCAATGTGACACTTTTGGTGGAGATGGAGTCATGAAATGCAGTGTTAAAGGCCCTGTACCAGTTTTTCCACATGTATTTGACCAAAATGTGTCTTGCTCCATCCATCCATCCATTTTCTTCCCCTTATCTGGGGCCGGATTGCTGGGGCAGCAGTCTAAAAGCAGGGACTCCCACACTTCCTTCACCCCAGACACTTCCTCCAGCTCC
Source organism: Taenioides sp. WSHXM2023 (assembly GCA_029959045.1). Classification (NCBI taxonomy): domain Eukaryota; kingdom Metazoa; phylum Chordata; class Actinopteri; order Gobiiformes; family Gobiidae; genus Taenioides; species Taenioides sp. WSHXM2023. Next base: position 27,385,814 of record CM057097.1, on the reverse strand, counting down.
TCTGGACCCTAACCCTAACCCTAACCCTAACCCAAGGCGTTACCAGGTCAGCAGTACATATGTATTGTATAAGTAGCTCTTGAGGTCAAAATGTCTGCTGCGTGCGGTCTGCGTTTATTCGCAAAGCGCTTTATTGTCCGGTAATCAGGAAGTGGGTGGTGAGCATGCTAGCTGTTGTTAGCTTTACAGTGAAAGCCCACTCTGGTCTCTGAATCTGAAAGTTGTGAAAAGCCCTCATTGCAGTGAATAATTAGTGTGCTCTGAAGGCGTAATGTAAGTGAGGAATGACTTTGGACCACTGGGTTACAAACAGTCCAACAGAAGCAGGCAGTCGCAACAAATGTGATTTGACGGCAGAAAAGTTCAGATTTTGGTTTGTGGACCTAAAAACAGAGCAGGAGACCTCTGGACTTTTACCTCTCACGCCACAAAACTGGGCAATTCAAAATCACTTGTTTTTATGCAGTTTAGAAGGAGAGGACTCACTAATAGAATTCATCAAACAAGCGTAAATAAAGCAAAACAACTCCAGGTATGTTTTTGATGAAAAATGTAAATACATGGTCAAAAGCTAAAAAAAAACCCCCACACAGCCATGAGAGCCAGGTCATCTGTACAGAGTAGATTTGAACGCTATGGGTGACGTCACACTCCCTTAGTCCACTTCTTTATACAGTACGAGTCTTACACTGTGTTAGTCTTTGAAATAGATTGTCCTTATACAGATTAAAAAGCATAGGCGACAGTATTCCACCTTGTCTCACAAACATTTCCCTGTCTATAATATTAGGACGTTATTATATTGTGTAAAAATTATTACTGATCCCGATTCAATGAGGGGACAATAATGCATTATATGTGTACTATAAAGCTGGAGTAATTGGGAAAAAACATTATAACATGGTTTAAAAGCTCTTCTCAGTTTGTGACCTTTGACAGAGAGTTCTTCACAGGTCCTATCTAAAGCTGCGACCTTTGACCCCTGGTGCGTTAACAGCTGCGCGGCGGTGAGAGGCGGTTCATCCTCAGGGCCAGAGGTGCTCTCCGTGCTAACACAACTATTACAGCACAACTACTCTACAGATAATCTTTATGGGTCCCAGGTAACAGCGCAGATTTTCACACCTGGTTTAGAGCCTGTCAGAGAAAGACAGGTGTTCCCTAGTTGCGTTCACGTACTAGAGTTGGATTATTTTACAGACTTAAATGGCGGGTGAGGGCCTGTGTAACTCAACGAGAGATTTACTGTTTTTGAAAGAAATGTCAAAAATGGATGGGCATGGATTTTTAACAGTTCAGTCGTTGAAGATCAATATTGCGGTTTACAATCAATTACTAAGTACAAGAAAGGAAGGAGAAGGAAGGAAGGAGGTGTATTATACTTAGACTTAGACAAACTTTATTGATCCACAAGGGAAATTATTTGGACACAGCAGCTCAAACATCACAATATAAATATAACAACAGAGTAACAAAAATAGATGGTGTAGCAAAAAAGAGCAAGAGACATGTGTCAAATGAGACGTAATTATAAAAATAAATGTACAAGTCAAAATAAAATAGAAAAATAAGTAATAAAATATAAAATAAAATATAAAATCTCAGCTATAAACAAGAGACAAGAACGACAGTGTAAATAATATGCTGATTGACAGGACATAAGGTTATGTGTTACTTGAGATTAAGTTGTTGTACAGTTGTAGGGAGTATTATCTGTTACATAAGAGTGAGTTTGCCCCGATTAAGCCAGAGAGTGAAAAGGGGAGGAGGGGTGTGGTTTGGACATATGAGCAACAGTGTGATTGGTCTAACATGTATCCACACTTTAAACTTAAGTACGTGAAAATACAGAGGTCACTGAAGACAGGAAGTGCTTAGATTTAGGCATTTTTGACCAGAAATCTGTGCTTAAGTTACCACAAAATGACTAGGAACCGACAATACTATCAAAATACTATATACACTAATTTAGAAGTGAATAAAAACATGAATTTAGTGTTTAGTTCCACATAAACAGCTCCAAAAAGTTAAAGATGCACTGCGTATCTTTACTTGTAGATGGTCCACTACCTGTTTAAACTATTTAACTTGGAAAATGTTACCAATTTTAATAATCTTAAATTATTTTTGAAGCGTCTTAACACTGATACGCCACTGAATTCAGAATTTGCCAGGACCATAAACTGCACACACACAGAGCTACTACAAGAGGTGCTACTAGTGGTAATGGTGTTGTCCCAGTGAACGGGACAGCTCCTGGAGACTGTTTAGATAAATGGACATAGCTGAGACTCGACATTTTGGTCTTAAAATGTTCGTATTAACCTGCTGTACTTGATCCTGTTTTTTTTATTTCGCTATTTTGTTTGTTAAAAAGCCTGGCTCCATATTCCCCTATAACTGCTAGCCTCGTGAGCTTCATTTGACTGGAGCTGGACGCTATGTGTGACGTCACTTAGTCCACTTCTTTATACAGTCTATGGTCAGTCGTCTTTCAATGCCAAAGGTCTAGTTGCTTACCATCTGATTTAAAAAACAAATAGTAACCAATTTAAAAGTGAATGAACCTGTATGTAACTCATGTGTTTTGTCTGTTTTTATGCATGTAGCTTATTTTTTCTACAGACAGGTGTTGAAAAGTAGCGCTAAAACAGTCAAAGCAGTGCATCTGGCTTGTCTAACGTGATTGTGATGTCCTTAATAAACAAACAGACCAGAAAAGTTTCGCAGTGCGCCTTTAAGCACAGCATGTGTCCTTTAACGCCTTGGAAGAAACCTTTGGAAGTTTCTAGAACATCAGAAAATCCTTGACAGTTATGCAAAAGGCTGAGCCGCCCCTGGGCTCGTACTCGCACATGCACACGCACACGCACACTCTTCTTCTGCTGTAGTTGAAGTGGTCTCTTGTACCTCCAGTCGAACAGGCATGGCAGGGCAATTCCGTTCAATCTACTTCATACTGAGCTCCAGGAGCCCTTTTCATCCCTCGATAATGAAAAAGCAAATTCAGTCTTTTGAATTGGATATTTCTGACTGGGGCTTTAACTGTAGCTGGGTGGAGGGGTGAAAGGGCGGAGGGCGATACTGTACGATGTTGGATTCACTCATTCACACCGCTGAACAAGTACAATGTCCCTTTGAACACACAGGAAAGCACATGTCCAGCAAGTCCACTAGTTTAATTATGAGAGAGCGCAGGAGCCTAAGGCCCAATCCCATTTCTAATTTCTACCCCTACCCCCTGCCCCTTTGCCCCTTTGCCCCTTGAAACTGAGCAACAAGGAGTAGGGGTTGAAAGTCGACCCCTACGAACTGGGACACCCCTTCAACGATCACATACGTCATCAGTCGTCTCCGCCAGCTCTCTCACTGCACCAGACTATAGAGGGACAGAGGAGATAATACTCCCTACAACAACTCACCCACTGCACCAGACTATAGAGGGACAGAGGAGATAATACTCCCTACAACAACTCACCCACTGCACCAGACTACAGAGGGACAGAGGAGATAATACTCCCTACAACTGTACAACTCACCCACTGCACCAGACTATAGAGGGACAGAGGAGATAATACTCCCTACAACTGTACAACAACTCACCCTTATGTAACAGATAATACTCCCTACAACTGTACAACAACTTAATCTTAAATAACGGATAAACTTATGCCCTGTTGTTCTTGTCTCTTGTTAAAGTCTCCAAAATTACCTTGAAAAACATGCATCCTTGTGAGTGGGTTTGCCTCTCTGCAGATCTGACGTGTAACTTATCCTGGTGGTTAGTGATTCTGATTCTAATATGGATATTCTGTCAATCTTTTTTCCCTTAAAACTGCTAAAATGTATTAGTTTGTACATTTTAGCCAAAAATAGATGCAAGTAAAAGCATGTTTTTGTTTTATTTTCGTTGTACTTCTCTGAGTAGTTTTCAGATGCCATGCTATTCCTCTTAACTTGTATAACAGTTTTAGTTCTTCTTCCCACTCTGAATCTACAAGGGACTTTAAAGGTCCTATATTATGAAAAATTTACTCTTGTCTAATTGGAAATGTCTAATTGGAAACAGTTTGGTGTAGGTGTAGTTAAACGTATATTTTCCACATCATTTTATGTAAAAAATGTGAAATACTCATCCCAAGGTGTCCAGAAGCATGTTTAAAAGGGAATTAAAACAAACCACATTCATGTATAATATGCGTTCCTTTAGAAAGAGAACATGAAATACCAGTACCAAGGAAAACAAAAGCATGTTTAAAGTAATATTATGCATTTTTTGTCTTGTTATTGGCCTGTAAACATGGCCTTGAGTACGTTTGCATTGGAATTTCATGATTTGGAACTAAAATAATGATTTGGATTTGGAACTAAAATAATGCCTAAAAAGATGTTTTAAAGAAAAGAAAGATTTTACAAACAGAAGAATAAGATATATATTAATAAGTGATACATGTGGCACAAATGTGGGTGTAACTTTGAGCTAGAAATTAGTAAAATAAAAGCATTTGTTTGTTTTGTTTCATTTTGGTTTATTGCACTGAAAAAGTAGAAAAACATGCATCCTTACTGTGAGTGGGCTTGCTTTGTACTTCGCTGAGTAGTTTTCAGACACCATGCTATTACTCCTACTTGAGTAAAATGTTTTCCAGTTACATTCACATCAAATATACTGTACGCACCACCATCAATTTTGAGTACTAGAATCCCAAATATGTTTTACTAGTAAATTCTTTGACCACTACTTTTTATTTTTACACGAGTAATATTATTTGGAGGTCACGGTATTCTTAGTTCAGTACAGTTTTTGGCTGCTTTACCACCTGTGCTTAGGCGATTCCACCTTGGTCATGACGTGTAAACAATGACTGGACACAGGTGAGGTTTAGTGAGGTCCTCCAGGGATTGTGTTTAACTGATGATTAGAAGCAACACTAGCTTAGAAAACAGGGCCAGCAGGTGAGAGTAAGAATGAGGAAACTGCAAACCAAACCATTGTCTCTGTGTGACCTCTGACCCCTGACCTCTGACCGCCTCATGAGTTCAACCTTAAAGTGCCCATATTACGCTATTTTTGGACCTATGTTATAATGTTTCCTTATCACAAACAGATCTGGAGTTGTGTTTTGTTTCATTCCCACATGTTCTTATTTCACACTGAAAACACTCTGTTCCACCTTATGATGTCATGTGGTAATACAGGAAGTGCTCCAGTGTGTTTTTAAACTTCACACACCTTCACTAGAATCATTTGGAAGATTTCAGCCCTGGAATTGCCGATCTCTACTGAACTAAAGGTAAAAAATAGCTGATAAATTGAAAACTTCCACAACATGACATCACAAGGTGGAGCAGAGCAATTTGAGCTTTGGAGATGTAGACAGACTAATAATAAAGTGTTACTCAAACATGTGAATGAAACAAAACACAACTCCAGGTCTGTTTCTGAGGAGGAAACATTATAACATGACTAAAAGTTCACAAGAATCCATTTTGTACAATATAGGACCTTTTTGAACCCATTGCCAGTACATCATTAGTAAACGGGATCGCCTCTCCACTGATCTGAGCTGTAACTTGGCCTTGGCGTCTCCTTTTTGTCTCCATAAAGATCGACAAGTTTACTGCCCTATTGAGAAACATTCTATTACAACCAAAGCAATAACGTCTGCATGAAAAAAATTAAATTAAATTAATATAACGACCATAACCAAACTTCTCTAAAAACAGGAGCACATCCATAACAGTAACTAACTTTTCCTGTGTCCCTGAACGCCCCGTGGTCCCATCTCCTCGTGTAAAAAGTGTACAGTGAGCGGTGAAGGACATCTCTCCTCCCTCCGCTCCCCGATGTTTCAGACACTATCAAAGACGTGCAAAGACGAGAAGCAGGAAACTGGAAAACAATGGATCCTGGTCTGACAAATGAACACGCCGCCGCCTTATCTGCTCCACTGAGGCTCCACACAGGGACTGGTGCCCCGTCTGGGGGAAAAGAACTGCTCGAAAAACACACAATTAAGAACCTATATTCAGCAAAACTGACTCTTGTGGGTTTGTAGCTGTTATAAACCGTTCCTAGGGATGAAAGGAAATAACACAACCCAGATGGTATTGGGTGATTAATCAGTGACCCATTCGTAAGCAAATATAAGGTAATACAAGAGTAAAAGTAAAATGCACAATAAATCCAAAAGTAAGCTACAAGTTAGATTAAACTCAATTACAAATGGCAAAACAAAAGTAGGCCACTGGCGACCTCTAGTATCTCAGTTACACAAGATCAGTTTCTGGGAGACACGAGTGAAGGCGAGTTGGCAGGTAGGCGGCGCTTTTACGATGGGTGGCACTGCACGGGAGACCGATACGCCAACCACCAGACGGGGTACCAGAGCCGACCCAAGAGAAACACGGAAAAGGGTCCTCCGATCACCAGTTGGGGATCACCACCCGCAGTTTTAAGTGCATGAAACGAAGGCACAAAATGAGTGGACAGCAGGGGGAGCGCAGAGCGAGGCGGGCCCAGGTCAAGCGCCGTAACAGTCGTCATGTTATAATGAAAGACATACCTGGAGTTGTGTTTTCTCTTACAATCTTTTTTCTTTATTAAACAATAAACAAATATAAGCAACAGTAATATTTAACAAAAGTTACAATCAAAGAATAAGCCATGCCAACCAAAAAAGGAGAATATATATATATATATATATATATATATATATATATATATATATATATATATATATATATATATATATATATATATATCCATCCATCCATTTTCTCCCGCTTAATCCGACTGGGTCGCGGGGGCAGCACGCTGCCCATTACTCTGTGCACCAGACCCAGACCCCTATGAACCCCTCTGCAGGTGGTGAGCCCACAGGAGGGAGGAATTCCTTGACGGTCCTTGATTGTAAACTGTTCATAGGGGTGTTGCATGTTTTTGGTTGATGGGGGAAACCGGAGTACCCGGAGGAAACCCATCCAGACACGGGGAGGAAACATGCAAACTCCACACAGAACTCAGCCACCGTGATGTCTGTTTGCGATGAGGAAACAATATAATAACAGATCAGAAAATAGCCTATGTGCCTTTCAATGTTGGGAAAGTGCTGAAAGTTCTGAAGAGCCATTGAATTCCATTAAAAACTTGTTCACAACATTCGTCACATGTGCAGCCGGATTATAAAAGCCTACGCATTGTTCAGGGTTGAGTTTCTGTAGCCAACTCCCACCTCGCAGAGAGCAGCAAGGCTTTCTTCAGTCTCTATGTGAGTGTGTCCTTGACCTGGTTATGTTCAGCCTACACGGCGCTAACTAGGCTAATGCACTGACAGCTGTTAGCGGTTAGCACACTCATCAGGGGAAGCACATGTCTCCAGGACCATAAAAAGGTTTGACAAACAGAAGTAGAGCTGGAGACAGGTGGTTAAAGGTCCCATATTACACTGTCTTCAGATCTATATTATAATGTTGTTTCCTCATCGAAAACAGACCTGGAGTTGTGTTTTGTTTCATTCACACGTTTAACGCACAAACCCTGAATATTTAGACTGTTCTCTCAAACTGGAAACACTCTGTTCCACCTTGTGATGTCATGTGGTAATTCAGGAAGTGCTCCACTGTGTTTTGGACTCCATACACCTTCACTAGAATCATCTGACTCGACTCTAAACTTGATCCTCTACATCAGGCATGCCCAAACTATGGCCCTCAGACAAGTTTTCTTGGCCCTCAGGCTTCCAGGTTTTGTGGATCTTCGCATGAATAAAGGACTGAGAGCTCATTCTAACGTGTTAAACATGCATATCTCAATTATTCACTGGTCCTTGATCGGCCCTCTGCTTCATCTGTGTTTAGATATGTGGCCCTTGATTAAAAATGTTTGGACACCCCTGCTCTACATGCATGCGTCAACGTACTTTCCTAGCTGACGTTGTCAATTACGTCAATGAATCGGAGCAGCTCTAGTTATTCAAAACCAAACCAGAAGAAAGAAAATACAGGAAGTTTACATCAGCTTCAAATTATAAATCAGATGTCCATCCCTAGAGTTATTCTTTAAGTTCCTCTTACTTGAGTAGTAGTTTTCCCAAATACTTTTTCACTCTTAGTTCCGTAATTTATCGGACCACTATTTTGTCCTTGTACTTGAGTAATATTATTTTGAAGTAACATTTTTTGGCTCAGTTTGGTCCTGCTGCAGTTTCCCAGAGATTTACTGTGCCAGCCTCACATCCGTACCTTTGTAACACTATTGTGCAACATTCTATTGAAGCATGTGTTTTTAGAGGAACCAGGCAAAAGCAGAAACTGTGAAATAGTCCGAGTTTACCCCGCTCCCCCCGTGACCTGCCTCTGTGACCCAGTCTGAAAATAGAGGTATTTAAACCAAAGCAGGGCCTGTTCTATTAGTGGAAAAGCTGCTGTTTGTGTAACCCTTTGTACTCAGACAAGTGTTTAGTAATCCACAACAGGGCTCTGTGAGGGATAAAACTAATCTTCAGGTCCAAAGTACGCCGTATTTTTAGAAAGTAGGATCTAGAAAAGTCCAAAATAAACACAGGACTCCATTAACGTAGAATTCACAGGCGATAATTTCTTTAATTTACTTAACTCCAATGCATAAATATCGAATTGTAAACAGAGGTGCAGTTCATAAAGTACAGATTCCAAATGTAGGTGTGATTTTAAGTTGGAAATGAGAAATACTTATCCCAGTGTGACCAAAAGCACGTTTAAAATGGAATTAAAGCTCCAAGAATGCATAATATGTGTTCTTTCTTTAATTCATTATCTAATTCTAACTATTTAACACCACAATTCTCCTCTGCGTCCTATAGAACTGTCGAAAGAGTGAACTTAAAGAGAGGGCATTTAGATTTAGAACATTTAGATCGCCATGTTAGGTCTTTTTGTTTTGAAAATATTTGCCAAAAACTGCATATTGAAATGTGTAATAAGCTTCACTTTCAATCTCACAGCACAATCAGCGTGTGTCCCACTAATGAAACTACTGCACACCGTATCAGGTTTGTGAAGCTGTTGTGTATTTTTTATTTTTTATCATTTTTTATACATTTATGGAAAATTGCAGTGCAGGAGCATGGGTGACGGAGGTTTTTGGATGGAGCTTTGGACAGAATTGTACAGCTAATCTTAATTAATTTTCAAATAGGATCCTGGAGAGATTGCTAGATTACCCAGACATGTATGGATGACATTCAGGCACGTTTTTGATGAGGGAACAGCATTACAACATGGTAGATAGCTCCAGAAAGCTTGATTTTTGCATAATACTCCCTCTTTAATGAA